>VMDO01009019.1:0-79938 GCA_007922755.1 Pedetes capensis
CACACACACACACACACACACACACACACACACACACACACACACATATATATATGTCCTGGGATTTAGCTCAGTTGGTAGAGCGCTGCACTGCAGTCTCTGAGGTCCTGAGTTCAATTCCCAGCACCACAAAAATGGGAGAAGGGCCTGGCAATCCACTCCCAAGGCAATCCCGAAACAGTCAGCCACTGAAAACCCTATGAGGGTCGCTATGAGTCGGGTACCGACTCGACGGCACCTAACAACAACAACAACAACACACACACACACACACACAGACACACATACATGGGGCTGAGATGCAGCTCAATGCTAGAGCACTTGCCGCATGTGCAAGAGGCCATGGGGTTAATCTCTGAGTACTGAGAGAAAAAAGAGAGAGACAGACACAGAGAGAGACAGACAGACACAGAGACAGAGAGAGGTCTCATTCAATATTTTCATTTCTTTTCTTTATTTTTGTGATGCTGACAGTGGAACCCAGGCCTCGCACATGCTAGGCTTGTGCTCTAACGCTGAGCTACATCTCTGACCCTCATTTTTTTTTATCATAATAGAATGTCATTTAATACTTTACTAGAGTTACTACAGTTGACCTTAATGACAGGACTGGAACAAAGCCCCCGGGACCTCCTTGTGCTGATGGTGGCATGACTCAAAGTGAGAAGCAGCACAGGGGCTGCAACCATGGGCTCAAACATAAGCTCGTGTGGATCTGGTGACGTCTGTGAACGCTGAGGCCCCCACTAGAAACCGGCCACTCTCTTGATCCTGACCTCCAGCCTCCCGAATTTTGAGCAATAAGCTTCCACCGTTAGGCCCACCTAGTTCACAATACTCTGTGCGGCAGACAGAATGGGCCAAGACACCTGCTGAGCGCCGGGTAGCTGCCTTCCACACCAGGACAAACCTGGGGCCCCAGCCCCCACAACCGCTCTTCCTTTTCACAGCGTCCTTCTCTTCTCTGTTCAAAAGGCACAGACTCCTTAACCGCCCCCCCGGTGGTTTTTGTGGTAGCTTCCTCCCATGGAAGCAGGTTTTTTAGGACACGAGGTCCACACAGCCGTTACGTGTGAGGTTCACAAGGACCAACATGTCTTCGGAAGCAACAGTTGCTCTGGCGCTATCCATGGTTCTGCAGAGTTAGAAATGGGTTCATTTTGGCTCATGCTAGCCATGACTACTCAGTTTGGCCTTTGGCCTCCTAGGTTAAATAAAACTGTGTCGGCAGAAGATACCAAACAGCCAAAGCAATTGTGAGCAAAGAAAGAAATGCTGGAGGGATCAATCATAACACCCAGCTCTGAACTGTACCACAGAGCCACAGTAATAAAACCAGCACGGTCCTGGCACAAAACCAGACACATGTTCCAATGGAAAAGGAGGCCAAGAAACAAGCCACGCTGCCACAGCCACCTGATTCTTGACGGAGGTGTCAAAAACACACACAGAGAAAAGACAGCCTCTTTAACAACTCGGGCTGGGAAAACTGGAGATCCATGCACAGGAGACTGAGCTTAGATCTCTGTCTCTCACGCTGCGCCTCAGATACCGGGGGAAGCAGTAACTCCGTGAACAGGACTCCAATCGCTCAGGAGATAATGGCCAGAACTGGCAAACGGGGTTGCATCAAACTGAAAAGCTCTGCACCGCTACAGAAACAATTGCCAGACGGAAGAGATGACCCACAGAATAGGAGAAAATCTCTGCCAGCTATGCATCCAACAAGGGATTACCATCTACAATACAGATATAAAAAATCTCAAAAACTTCAACACCAAAAGAGCAAGTGATCCAATCAAAACGGGTAAACGGGACACTTTTCAAAACAAGTGGCACCAATGGCCAATAAATACAAGAGAAAAATGTCCAGTGGAAATTGAAACCACACTGAGGTCCTGCCTCACCACAGTGAGAATGGCTGTCAACAGGGCAACAGAAACCAGCAAGCGCTGGGGAGGATGGAAGGTGACGCCCCTCATACGGGGCTGGTGGGAACGCAAATGGGCGCAGCCACCACGGGATCGGCACGGAGGTTCCTCCAAACACTAAAGATCCGTGTGACCCAGCCGTGTCATTCCTGGGCATACACCTGCCAGAAGCAAAGTCAGCTCACTACAGAGACCCCTGCACATCCACATCTACCGTGGCACTTTTCACAACAGCCAAGTTATGGAAATGCCGTAAACGCCCAGCAACAGATGAGGGATGAAGAAAACGTGCTACATTAACATAATGGAGTCTTACTTGGCCGTGAAGAAGAATGAAATTATGTCGTCTGCAGGGAAGAGAATGGAACTGGAGATCATTATGCCGAGCAAGATAAGCCAGACTCAGAAAGACAAGTATCATGCAGAATTTCTCTCATATGCAGAATTTAGTAGGAGAAAATAAAAAGGACACGAAAGTAAAGGGGGAATTATTAGGGATGTGGAAGGGGGAGAGAGATAAGCAAGGGTCCTGGGGGTGAATATGATCAAAGGACATTACAGGCATGTATGAAAATGTCTCAATGAAACCCACCACCTCGTACAATACATGCCAAAAATTGTGTTTAAAGTAAAATATTTAAACCTAAGAACACCCTTGGGCTGGGATTTAGCTCAGTCGGTAGAGTGCTGCTCTGCAGCCTCTGAGGTCCCGAGTTTGATTCCCAGCACCGCAAAAATGGGAGAAGGATGTGGCAACCCACTCCCAAGGCAATCCTGAAACAGTCAGCCATTGAAAACCCTATGAGGGTTGCTATGAGTCGGACAGGACTCGATGGCACCTACCAACAACAACAACAAGAAGAACCCCCTTAAGATTACTGAAAGCCACAAACAAACAAAGCTGTGTTGGCTCCCTGTGCCATTGAGGTCCCTGCTGGCCTCAGATGCTGACATCGCTGGCACCCACGCCCACTCCCACCCCCTGTGAAGCGTGTAACCCTGAGCTGCTGAGGTAGAGACGTGCTAGAACCCGGCCGCCAGCACCCAGCTAAGGCTGGCCCCCATTCCTGCATCACAGGCTGCAACGTCCTGTAAATAGGATGGGGAGAGACCTGGCATGCCGAGTTGGAGGTCCCCCAGCTGCCAGTCAGACCCCCTGCACCTGGGCAGACAATGCCAACAAACTGCAGCCTCTTCTGCTTAAAAGGCAGTGAGGCAGCAGGAGTTTTCTGTGCAGTACTCCAGGCAACCAGGGTGAAATGTACTTGCTTCCAGAATCCTGGATACACTCAATTTCTTTAAATCTTTAAAATTTGTTTTGTATTACATGTATTTCTTTGATACATTTTAATAAAGAGCTACATTTTTCATGGTAACGAAGTGCTTTAATATTAGAAACTGAAAAAGAGCCCACATCTCTGCTACCATAACCAGACAAGAGCAGGAGCAAATCACCTGGCCTCTGCTTCATAACACAGCACGGTTCAACTCTGTTATCTGGGCAATAATACCAATAGAAACTCAGCCAGCTCCTAGGGGGTGGGAACTTTGCAGACTCTATCCTGTTTATTAATGGAAACACTGGACCATGAGAGGAAAAATCTGTCTCCTTGTGGCTTTCTTATACCTAGTTTTTCTGAGGACGGTGGGGAAAACCATCTTGCTCATTGTAACACCCATTTTTCTACATCTGTGCACCTAAGCAGTAGTAGTCACTGTGCTTGGACTAATCACAGAAAAAATAAAGATAATGAAAAAGCTTTTACTACCTTTACATCAACCTAACAAACACACCTTAAAACACTTTGTATACATGATGGAAATACATAAAGTATATTTAAGAAAAGGACTCCTGTTTGGAAAGAACACTAATCCTCAGGACTGACCTCTGATGTGCAGAAACAAGCAACTGAAAAGAAAAATAACCGAGGAAGGATTAAAACACTGAAGCTGTCGAAGAATTGCTAACACTGGTGTGCAAGCCTCTCTTCAAGACTCCACTTCCAACTCTTTGGAATATATTCCTAGAAGTACAATTGCTGGATCATATGGTAAATCTGTGTTTAATTTTTTGGGGCTATATTTATTATTTTCCTCAATTACCCCAGAATGTGTTTAGGCGAGTTTCTTTTCCCTCTCCTCGTGGTAGTGAGGATTAAACCCCAGGGCACCGCTACGCAAGTTCTACCACTGAGCTACACCCTAGCCTTTCCAGAAAGGGTTTAATGAGTAATCGTAATCAAACTCTTGCAAAGATTTGGTTACAGACTGCGATCACTTCCATTTCCTAGTTAAATTTCACGTTAGTATCGCTGGCATGGGCAGGCAGGACAGACAAGGCTGTAAAATCCTGCTAGTGTCGGAAAGGGGTTGCTACAATCACAAAACGCACAAGAATTCGAAGCCAGTTTTGAGGTGATCTCAGCCTAGGGACAAAAGTCTTATAAAAGGTTATTGTTTGCCTTTGTTATGCCCAGGCACTGCTGCCTTGCAGCTGATCCTGGAGTGTTAGGCACACACAGGCAGCAGCCCCTGGTGGGCTGCTTCAGCTCCAGCTCTGGGCAGTTTGTGAGCCTCGCTCTTAAAGACACTCGAGAGGCTGCTGACCGACTGTTTGGAGAGTGGGATTAAAAAGAGCTTGAACACTGCTGTTCCTTCAGAACTAAACGCTCCAACTGGCAGTATCACCACGAATTATCAAAGTTCTGAGTGACGAATGCAGAGGACCAAGTGTCCTTGCTCACGTTTTAAGGTTTCGTGGTGTGAGGTCAGTACCCGGGAGGCCATCACGTACACAAGAAGCCCTGTCAGCTTTAATCTTCACTCTGAGCTCCGATGGGCGCCTCAGAGAGCATTAATCCCTAAGGGGATTTAGATTCCCGAGTCAAGAAAGGCAACGGAGTCTTCAGTAGCCCGAAGGAATCTGGATGCCCATCTTTACTTAGTTCTTTAAAACGTATAAGCAAAGAGGCACTTACACAGCTGTCATCCGTAACCAACATTTTAAGATCAAAGCTGAGAACATCGAGGAAACGAAGATGCTTAAAAATGATCTGTACTATCTGAAAATGCTCACGGAAAACTCTACGCAAGTGAGATCGGTCTTTAATGACAGATGTGAATTCAAGTTACGTAGTTTTACTTTTGGCAAACTAAAACAAAACAAAACAGAAAAATTACTAGGCAATATAAACCCTACCATTCTAACTAAGCATATCAGGGTAAATTCCTAAATAAAAACTCAAGAAGCCAGGTGCAGTGGCGGATGCCTATAATCCCAGTGGCTGGGGAGGCAGGGGCAGGAGGATCGCAAGTTCGAGACCAGAGGCAGTCTGTGTAACTTAGCGAGACCCTGTCTCAAAAAGTAAAAAAAATGGGCTGAGGTGCAACTCAGTGATCCAGCACTTGCAGAGCATGCAGGCGCGAGGCCTTGGGTTCAACCCCCAGTACCGCAAAAAAAAAAAAAAAAAAAAAAAAAAAAAAAAAAAAAAAAAAAAAAAGTGATACTTTAAATTTAGTTTATTTCCTCATTAATAGCTTTGCGGATTGGTCAAATACAGGGGATGTCCACACGATCTACGTGCTATAACAAAAAAAAGGAGACCGTGAGACTCACCCTTCACTTCAGTGTGGAGGATAAAGGGTTAAAAAGGAAACAAAGACAAATGCTACTGTAAGACCGATAACAGGAGGCTGTGGACATGCAGCAGGACCTGGGCTTGGCCCTCGGCACCCCCAAAATGAATGACACCATGATATCATTCTTATTAACGTTCTTCAGCATATTACTGATCATATTTACAAACCCTTGATTTCCTACAAAAATGGCTCCACTTCCTCTGCTGTGCATCAGACTCTCAACGTTTTTCTTGGTAATGGTCATCCTGACTTTCAGAACCAACCAGCTGTTCCAGTGATTGCTCGGGTAAGATATTTAATCAACTGCAATCTCATTTCTCCATTACATTAGCAGTACATGCCCATTCATTTCAATTTCTAGATACTGAAGGAGGACACTATCTTTGTTACCTGTGGGTAATCAAACCTCTACTCCAAGGAAAGCTAATTAGGGACTTGTACTGTATCTGGTATAGTCAAGGCCAACACGGTCAGCGCTCATTTTCCACCTCTACTACAAAGACAGCCTGCACCTATAGCCCTGTGGCATCCGATCCCATCAGATCTCGGAAGCTAAGCAGGGTCGGGCCTGGTTAGTCCTTGGATGGGAGACCGCCAGGGAACACCAGGTGCTGTAGGCTTGGGAGAAGGACCTGGCAAGCCCCTCCCAAAAATCAATCAGCCATTGAAAACCCTATGAACAGCAGAGAAGCACTGACAATAGTGTTTCCCCTGTTGTACAGAGGGTCGCTATGAGTCGGATACCAACTCGATGGCACCTAACAACAACAACAACTACAAAGACGCCTCAGAGGAGCCCAAACGTCCAACACCTCCTTTGGAAGGTATATGACTGCCCAGAGTTGGACCACGTTCAAGGTGTTTACTGATACTCACACTCAGTTTATCAGCCTTCCACCTCCAACGGGAATGGAAACACGTCAACAGTGAAACCTTAGCCAGGCGCAGTGGTCGGGAGGCAGAGGCAGGAGGATCGGGCAGCCTGCCGTAACTTACAGAGACCCCGTCTTAACATAAAAAAATTCAAAAAGGGGGCGGGTTGGGGAATGCAGCTCAGTGGTAGAATGCTTGCAAAGTATGACTAGGCCCAGGGTTCAACCCCCCAGTATCACAAAAAAGTAAATAAATAAGAGGTGAAAACCTATCATTTGGCCCTGTCATCTTTTCCAAGTGCTCCAATTTCGATCAACTTCCTGGGTATTCAAAGGTCAGAGCCCATCACAGCAGTATTAACTTGTTCCTTCCACCCTCTGCCTCCTAAATCAGATAGTGTAAACTGGAGTAATGCATGCGTTAGCCTTAGGTGTGCTCTCTAATGCTGTCATCGCGCCTCTCCAGACGCGGAGCTCTGCTGAGCCTATGTTATCAGCCCTGGAGGGCAGAAAAGACCACTGAGGCCGCAAAGGCTGCAAATGGTCACTCCCAAGGAGACAGAAGAAGCGGTGAGCTCAACACAGACAACAGCCAGTCCTACTATTAGCTCCTAAAAGCAGGCTACAGACTTAGGGAGTCTGGCAGGCTGCAGCAAGGCTGGCAACTCCTTTAAACAAGAGAGACCCTAATGCCATCATGAGACCCCTGCAGCTGTACATTAAAAGTTACCAGTAAAGAAAAGAAAAGAAAAGAAAAAGACTCCAAGTTAAGAATAAAGCTGACTTAAGCCATTGGTTCACAGGACAGCATCACACTGGCAAGTTTCAGAACCGTGCTGCCCGAGGCCCATGACTTTTGCTGGAGGCAGACTATTCCCATCCTCTGAGAACAAAGACGACCAACCTGGCACTCCCTCTCACTTCCACATATCTTTTTATGTCTCTTCCTCCTGTTACACATCTGTTGTCACAGCCCTCACACCCGACGCGTCCCTTCCAAGACTCTTCTAAAGTACGGCACCTTTTCCAACACACTTTAAAAGAGGACAATTTCCTTTCTACCCAGAGACACAAGACAAATCAAATCAGTAATTGCTTTTCTCTTCACATGAAGCGGCACCTCATCTTTGAAGATGTTATTCCACTGCCTGAAAAAAAAAAAAAACCCAGTCTCTAAATGAGGCTCTTCCATCATTAGGAAGTGACTCTTAATGAGCACTTTAAAAATTGGCACATATCAAAATAGCACATTGAGGTGGCTCTAAAGCCCATGACAGTTGAATCCTTTGATGAAAGTTCTAAAATCAATAATTTTGAGACATTTATATCTACATCACGATTTAAGATATAAATTTTTACATAAGATATTTATATTAAAAACATACAACCTAAGCATTATTTAAAGAATGTTGTCAAGTCAATGTTCTTGAGTTTCTTACATGTTACCAACTTTAAGGCCAAAAGCAACCCAGCTGCCCTGGGCATTCATGTGGTTTCCAAAGGCCTTTAAGTCTTATAGCTTCATCTCTACTTCCTCCCTCCCAGTTTTAAGCCAGGCCAAATTCCTGGAAAGAACCGGGAACCAAAATCAAAAGCAGAAACCCGAAAGCCACACTCGCTAAGTCTCATAAATACAAAATAAAACATTACGTTTTTGTTGCTGGGTGCTGTCAAGTTGGATCTGACTCATAGAGGACCTATGCACAACAGAACAAAACACTACCCAACACCATTGTGCACACAATCTTTCTATGTCCGAGCCCACTGTTGCAACCACTATGTTTCTTCTCATTTTGAGTCGTGTCACATCAGCAAAAGGAGATCCTGGGGGCTTTACTCCATTCCTGTCATTAAGATCGACTTTACTTTGACGCGGCAACTCCACCCCAGTCATTTCTTGAATGCCATCCAGCCTGGGGGTGGGTGGCCCTTCTCCCTAGCCTGTCAGTCTGGAAGCTCAGCTGAAACCTGTCCAAGAAAGGTGGCCCTGCTGGTACCTGAAATACTGGTGGCATAGTTTTCAGCATCACAGCAACACACAGGCCCCCAGAGCAAGGTAAGCTGACAGACGCGTGGAAGAAAACATTACACAGTGATTTTAAAGTCTAGTTTTGAAATTAATTCTGAGTCCTTAAAATCTGCCCTGGAGTCAAACACTGAGTCAGCTTGTCTTTCAGTCTTCCCACATGGAGGCAGCGCATGCCAAAGCTGCAGCAGCCTGCGGACTCCCAGCCACCTCCTGCTCCCTGCAGCTGGACACACTGGTGACCACCTGTGCCTGCAGTAGCCCAGCCGCGGGGAGCGCTCACCTGACCTACCCGAGCTTGGAGGAGCTGTGGTTCCTAACGCGGAGCCGCTGAACAGCAACTTGCAACTCTCAAGGCTGTGGGAAAGGGCCGCCTGGGGCTGTCACGGCAGCGCACAGCCCGCACGATCAAGAAAACCCAGTGTGTAAGTGATGATTAAACGCATGTTAGAAAATCCCTCGTGAAAACTGGAAAACGTACAAATTAGATCGTGTGCTGTGTGGTCCTTTCAGATGACTAGATAACAGGGGGAGAATTGGTTCAGACCACCTGTGAAGAATGTTACCGAACACTGGTGCATGGAGTTCTTGGCACAAACAAAATGGACCAGGGTGACCCACCACCATCACCAGATCAAACCGGCCCAAACCACAACCAACCTCAGCCTGAGACTAGTTCATGCTCCTCTTGACTTGTTACAAGGTGGTGACAATTTAGACAACTGTACAAATAGCTTCCCATCAGTTTAGAATCTTTGTCCCATTGGGTAAGGTTTGCCAGGGTAAAAAAAAAAATAAGCCCAAAGTCAGATTTAAACAGGGAAAGGGGAGAAGCTGTTTGTTTGTTTTGTTTTTACTTTCCCTTTAAAAGTCCGTAAGGTATTGGTTCAAATCACAGAGATGAGAAACGCTATGTCCACGGTCAGACTCTGTAAGATGTCCCATGCTACCAGCTGGGCGGGCCGCGGCGCCCTCTCCTCTTCACCTGCAGCCTCACACTACACCATCTCGAGACAGACACGGAGGCGGCTGTGCCCAGAACCCACCAGCGGGACGCTGGCAGGATGGTAGGATGGTAATTACACGGTGTGACCTACCGCACCGTGTTGATAACATTCACATTGTGTTTGCGTAGTATTCCCACAAAACCACAAGTCATTTAACCTTTAGAGGCGATGCCAAGTATGGGAAATAAGCACAGAGGTCTGCTGAAGTGTCATCCAGAGAAGAAAGCGCTACAGTTACAATGCTAACGTTGGGCGCGTAATTTCAACACCAGCAAGATGAAAAGCAATCTCCCTCTAGTTTAAGACCTTGAGGTAACAAGGTGTGTTACACTCAATTTGTAAGTCACAGCGCACAACTAAGCGACAGGCATTTTCCTTACCTGAAAAAGTGCACACCCTGCCCCCATTACCAACATAACAATTAAAATTGTAGCAGCCCTTCTCATAGACCACATCATTGTCCTATAAGATTTTAAGATTTTGCTTGTTAGGTGCTATTCAATCAGGTCCAACTCATAGCAACCCTATGTACAGCAGGACCAAACACTCCTCACACTTTGCCATGCCAGCACTACTGTCAGTCCTTCTCTGCTATTCATAGGGTTTTCAACGGCTGTTTGTTGCGAGTGGACTGCTGGGTCCTATTCCCAAGCTTATAGCACCTGGTATTCCCAGGCGGTCTCCCATCCAAGGGTTTTCCACAGTGGTAATAGTTAGCAACCGAGATGGTCCTGTAAAAATGGACTGTAACAGCCCACTTTCTGTTACTATAACAAAATACTCGAGGCAGGGTAACTTTATAAAGTTCAAGGGCCTGGTGCCAACATCATCTCAACACTGATAAGGACCCCACAGCAGACAGGATCACGGCAGGGGCATGTGAGAGTGAGGAGAGATGGGGGACAGACAGACAGATGTGGGGGACTGACTGTGACTGATCCCTTTCAAGGACAGTGCCCCCAATATCTAATCACCTCCACTAGCTGCCACCTCTTCACCTCACCAGGCTGAAGACCAAGCTTCTCACACGTGAGCCGGTGGGGAATAGACTCAAGGTGTCCAAACCACAGCATGGAGAGAAAAGGACTGGATCATGAGGCCTGACGCTTGAGAAGCCAGCACTGGGGACCCAGGGGCTGCTAAACAAGGCAGAGTGAATGGCAAGTGTCATGGGCGTAATCTTCACAAACCAATTTTATGACGGACACCCCTTTGCCACATTGCCTCTAAAGGTGCCTCCCAACCGCCCTAGTATTAAGCACGCCACTTCAGAAAAGGGGCTGAAAATTGGCTCTCCTTGGCAATGGAATACGTTCTGTAAAAGCGGGAGCCGTTCAGAGGACAGTTCAGGTTTGTCTCAAGGGAGATGAGGCGGGCACGCAGAAGCTCGCCACACCTGAGCCCAGGCGGGGGCGGGGTGTGTGTGGCTGAGGTGCCAAAGCCCACTGAACAGTCCTGTAGATGAACGTGGACTCCGGGGTGGGTTCAACAGTCAAGTCAGGTCGGGAGAAGCCAAAACAGCTCATACAAACCACGTCCGCCGATGAATCCTCCTCGCCCAAACCCCGGTTCAGTACGACTGTGATACAGGGTCACTGTGATAACACGCCACTGGGCTGACGAGCTGCCTATGCAACCATGACCTCCTAAGTTCAGAGGAGTCCAGGCTGGCCAGGGTCGTGGTCGCCTTCCCAAGGCTGTCATGAGAAGAGGCGCTCACCAAAAGGTGCAGTCAATGACACAGGGGGGAGGGTCTGCCGGAACCCACCTCCACTTCCACGCAGGGACTTTGTGATGATTACTTCTCAGTCGGGGACTGGGGTGAGCGAGCTTCATGCACCACCGCATTCTAAGTGGACAACGTGGTCCTCCACACACCCTCCAGGGGCACGGGGGAACCACAAGGTCATTTATGCGTGAATTAGGCACAAATGAAAGGGCTTACCCTGCAGACAGGGACGAGATGATCATGACGGAGGCAGACTGACAGGAAGTGGCGGAAGTATGTGAGAATCTAGTATGCTCCCATTTAAAACAAATTAAGCACAAACTTAAATCACATATTAAGAGGGTGGACCAGGCATTATTATAAATAAACCCGATGATACAGCGCTGTCTGTCCAAAGACGGGACAGGCAAGGAGGCGCAGTGAATGCAAGAACAGGCAACAAAGCCACTTGCCTTGAAGAGCAAATATACAGGCCAGGCACGGTGGCGCACGCCTGTAATCCCAGCGGCTCAGGAGGCCGAGGCAGGAGGATCACAAGTTCGAGACCAGAGGCAGTCTGCGTAACTTAGCTAGACCCTGTCTCAAAAAGTAAAAAAATGGGCTGGGGGTACAGCTCAGTGGTCCAGCACTGGCACAGCATGCAAGCGCAAGGCCCTGGGTTCAACCCCCAGTACTGCCCCCCCCCCCAAAAAAAAAAAAGGCGCAAATATACAGCAGCTCAGAAAAAAATCTAGAGCAACAAATACTTTGGAGGTAAGGTTTAAAACATTTCTTAATATCTTCTGTCTCAATGCCTTGGTGGATCCTATTTATTGGAGAGGCAGTTACATGGGAGCTTACTTATCTCCAGAGGAGATGAGTATTTACTATTCCAGGGTAATTACTTTTTTATGGAGATAGTTTATCTCATTAGATGTCACCACGAGGGCGTGAGTAGGCTTGTGCGAGTATTATTAGTTCCTTACAATCTGCTGACAATCGTCCGGTACGCCAGTCTTGCCTGAAGGAATGCTGCCTATAACCACAGAGCCTATTCAACACCCTGGGGTGACCTGGCCTCTGATCTGGCGATAAGCAAGGCGCGGCTCTGTCAACCCGGGGCCTTTTGAATGGAGCCCTGTGGTCAGAAGCATTGGTTCTAGCAGGCCAGGAGGTCCCAGAACCCCCGCTCTGCAGAGGCGGCTGCCAGCCCATGGAATGGAATGGAATCAACCAGAAACTAAAAGCAAGGTTCAAAGAAACACCTTAAAACCAGAAGAAAAACCATTTCAGGAACTCAGAGGCCCTGAAAGAGTTAATCAGGAGCCCACAAGGGAGATGCAGCCAAATCACAGGAACCAGCAGGGCCAAAGCCAGGAGAAGTGGGGGTAGGAGGGGCGCCCAAGCTCCTCTAGAACCAGGCTCCTGGGGAGGAAGAGAGGAAGCCTCTTCTACCTGTGACAGGGGGAGACCAGCTGGGCGAGTCACATATGACTCACAGTCTGACGGGTGTGCTGTTCGCATCGATGTGTGCTCAAGCTGAGTGAGTCTTTCAACCATTTCTTCTTCTTCTTCTTCTTTTTTTTGGCAGGAGGGACTGAATCCAGGTCCTTGTGCATGCTGGGCAAGTACACTAAATTGCACCCCCGGCCCCTTTTGAATTTTTATGTTGAGACAGAGTCTAGCTAAGCTGTGCAGGCTTGCTCTGGTCTTGAACCTGTGATTCTCCTGCCTCTGCCTCCCGAGTTGCTGGGACTACAGGCATGAGCCACCACACAGGGCTATACTAAATTTTAGGAGGACGGGTTACAATGAACAAGAAAAGGAGAAAATGCTTCCACCTGTTCTGCGTGCTCTGTGTCTGCCTGCCACGTGTCAAGGGACAGAAAATCAAGGACAAGGTGTCCTGGCTCTTGGGAAGGTCCCTTGAGCTCTGGGGACTGCTGTAAGAGGAACACATCAACTTCTCTTAAAATGCCATGTGCAAATGCGGCAGGGATGGGGGACAGGATCACCGTCTGGTGACACCTGGTTTGGACGGGGCACCCAAATGCCTGGGGTGGTTGGGAGGGCCCTGCGCCTGCTGGGATCCCAATACACAGCCACTGCCTGCCCCCAGAGATGCTCAGTTAGCTTCTCCTGGACGGCCGGTGCACCAAGTAGGTATCTTCAGTGTGCAGTGCTACAGCAAGCAGCGTCTCAGGGACACTTGGTGGGGGTGTGGGGCGGGCAGAAGGGCTGGGGATGTGAGGTGAACAGAGGTGAGTGTTCTGGGAACAAGCACCTTAGAAACGAAGGTTGAGAAGGTGCTGGTGAGGCTGTGGAGAAGCTGGGACCCTGTGCTCTACTGACAGGAATGAGAGACGGTGCGGCTTCAGAACGGAGCGTCCGCTCAAGTTACCAACAGAACGGCGGCAAGATCCGGAGATGCCGCTTCTGGGGACCCGCCCAGAGGACCTGGACACAATGCGAAGAGACGTCTGCGCACGCCTCTTCTTAGCAGGGCAGAGGCAACCCTGGTGACCACAGACGGACAGACAGACGGGCGACAGCGGGGCCCTCTCCAGCCTCAACAAGGAAGGAAACACCGACACGGATAGGACATGCACGAAGCTTGAGGCCGTTATGCCGAGCCAGCCAGGCCAGTTGTGTGCAAGGACAGACACTGCCCGGTCTCACAGGAGTGCAAAGGTGTTTTGTTTGTTTGTTTGTTTTGTTTGTTTTGTTTGGGTGGGGGGGAAGGTGTCACCTTTGGGGAGGTGGATGGGCCTGCAGCCTGTGTCCCTCTTGGCCCAGTGCATTCTGTCACCGTGGCAGAGGTTGACACCAGTTGCAGGTGCACTGGGCACCCAGCTGCAGCAGGGTGACAGCCCTCCACCCAACCCAGGTGCCCAGGCCACGTGAGCTGAGACTTCTCCACCCAAAGCGAAACAGCCTGGGGAATTTTACTCCCTCTTCCTTCTTCTTCTTCGTCTTCTTCCGGGGCTCCTGATAAACTGTGTTTACATAGCCTTTCGTCATTGTCATTGGTGTGACTGGTAAGAAATGACATGCAGGCAGGACTGCAAGAGGAGGAAGAAAAGCCAACACAGATTCCCAAACGGACAGTGGGAAGATGAACCCAGAGCTCAGGCTGCCAGCACAGCGCCTAGACGGGAGGGTTAGGCTGTCTGAGTGGACGGCGATGCGACCTGACTTGAAGGTATTATTACTCAGATGATTAATTTTTAACACTCACGGCGGTCTCTAACTTTGGGAAGCAGTATTATATTTTAAATATACTTGTTGTTGTTGTTAGGTGCCATCGAGTCGGTATCCGACTCATAGCGACAACAGGGGAAACACTATTGTCAGTGCTTCTCTGCTGTTCATAGGGTTTTCAATGGCAGATTGAGTTTTGGGAGGGGGTTGCCAGGTCCTTCTCCCAAGCCTACAGCTTCTGGTGTTCCCAGGCGGTCTCCCATCCAGGTACTAACCAGGCCTGACCCTGCTTAGCTTCCGAGATCTGACAGGATCAGATGCCACAGGGCTACCGCTGCAGGCCCCTTAAATATACTTAGTCATTTTAATTACACAAGGACTGCTGGCTTCTACTGTTATGGTCTGCCCGGTACCTATCTCCTCTGCTGCTGTTACTGCCCTGGGTCCCCTCAGAAGCCACCAAATCCTCCTTCTGTGTCAGAGCATTTCCATGAAGTGACCTCCCTGTGGAACTTCTGGGGGAGAGAAGCCCTCCTCCACGTGGTCTGCAGAGGTGTTAGGGCGCCAGCCCCCGGCATCCAGACGGGCCCTTGGTCCTGAGCGAGGACAGCAGAGCCCAGAGGAGGGAAGTGGGTTGGGGCCTGGGAGGCTTTAAGGCTCTGGCTCTGCCTGCGCCTGGATCTTGGTTACAGGAGCCAAAAGTTACAACTTCCATCGGCCTCTTTGTCCCAATTTGACATATTCACTCAAAAAGGAGTAAACAGAAAAAAGGAAGTTTTTACTAATATAGTCACCCCCACGTGTCTGTCAACCTGTTGTGCAGGGGGGCTTGCGTGTTGCCGTGATGCTGAAAGCTATGCCACTGGTGTCTCAGATACCAGCAGGGCCACCCATGGTGGACAGGTTTCAACTGAGCTTCTAGACTAAGACAGACAAGGGAGAAGGACCCGGCAGCCCACCCCTACTCCTGCCTGAGGACACGGGTCGCATGCCTTGCCACCGGATGGGGAGAAGGCTGTGCATGGGCTTGCCTGGTAGTTTCTTTGCCTTTGGTTTGGTTTTTAGCTGCTCTAAATTTCTGGGTTTAAGCAGCTCTGTTTCCCCTTGAGGAAGTGTGATAACCCTCAAGCGGAAGCATCCGGCACGGGCCTGCTACACAGGAGGCGCTAACCAATGTTTGCCAAATTGAGATCGTTTTTGGCCAGATTCTTATACACACTTTCGACTGCCTGTCTGCTCTGACTTGGCTTCCCGTGTCCCCTCAGGTGGACATTTCCTTGGTGGCCTCACTGAATGGCTGCTGCTGTTGGGCACTGGTCTCCTGGCTTCTCTGCCTCCCCTGTGCTTAACTTTAGACCCTTAAGTCCTGCACGGTCCCCTGGGGCCGTGAGGCCTTTCTGGAGGGGAGCTGTTGGTATGGTACACACACCTCCCTGACAGTCAGGGAAGAGGGCACCAATCGTCTGCGCAGTCTCACTGAGGAGGAGTCACAGGCAGAAGCCAGCCTGTGCAGCGTCCCCCAGGAGCGTCCTCTGGTTGAAACGCTCTCGGGAAGGAAGGCGGCTCAGACCCTTCCAGGCACGTTCCTGTGAAGTCTGCTGCCTTTGCTGTGGATGCCTAACCGCCACGTGGCCAAAAATGGTAGGGTTTGCTCCTTTTCTTTAAAATATGCTGGTTGTATTTTTTTCAAGTTTCCTACTGCTGGAATGATGATCTGTTGTGTATCTGAACTCATGAGAGAACAAAGTCATGATGATCCAGTTTTTTAAAGCAATTGCTTCTTTTTTTTTTTTTTTTTTTTTTTTTTTTTTTTTTTTTTTTTTTTTTTTTTTTTTTTTTTTTTTTTTTTTTTTTTTGCAGTACTGGGGATTGAACCCAGGGCCTCATGCTTGCATGCTCTGCAAGTGCTGGGCCACTGAGCTGCACCCCCAGCCCAATTCTTTTACTTTTTTGAGACAGATTCTCGCTAAGTTAAGCAGACTGCCTCTGGTCTCAGTCTTGCGATCAGGAGAACTTGCGATCCTCCTGCCTCCGACTCTGGAGCCGCTGGGATGACAGGTACGCGCCACGGCACCCGGCTGCAATTGCTTCTTTTGTAGGATTAATTCATTAGGCAATCATCACTAACTTACCGATGAAGAGGAGCACGAGGAAGATAGCTTGTCAACTACATCTTAAATTTTCTCCCGTTTTGGGGAGGACTGGGGAGTCGTGCATGGCAGACCCACTACCACGACACTGAGCTAAATCGCCAGCCGAATTTCTCCCCTTTTGAGTGAAGCAACACATTCATCTTTTAAACCTTTGTTTTGTATTTAAAATAGTTACAAACCAAATGCACATATGCTTTTTCTACAGAAGCAATTTTGTGAGTGTTAAAATGTTCCAGAAAGTCTTTTTTTTTTTTTTTTTTTTTTTGGTGCGCAGATATTCAAATATCTGTTGTTTTCAGTGGCAACTACAACCCCTGAAAACAGACGGTTCATGTTTTGAGCAGGAGATGGTTCGGTTCCCAATGACTCCACCAGTGTCTGCTTCAATTAGTTTTACAAAAGCAAACTTTCTTTTGCAGCTCTAAAATTAATCTGCAAGGTAAAAACAAACAACAGCTCTAAACGTGGACACGGATGGACTGACAGCAGAACAGCTTTGGGAAAGACGGGCAGGCGAGCGGCTTTCTGGAATGTCTGTTTCTGGCCGGCACTGTCATTTCAGCAGCATTTCTTCCCTCTCGCTCCCCTGCTTGCTCTCAGCGAGCATCAGGGGCCACACAGGACTTGCCACAATCCTTGTCTTCGCTCTGCTGGGACCCTTCCACCTGCAGGTTTCTGTGGAAAGCCTGTGGCACAGCAGCCACCCCTCCTTGGAGCTTCCGTGTCAGGAAGGTAACGACAAAAGCATCTCCGCTCCAGGCAGGCACTGGTCCACCATCTGCCTGCCACCTCGTGGCTGTAGGGAGGACGCACCAACGGCGGACCCTCGTGGGACGAGGTGCCCATTCTTTTCCTTATTAATCTGCAACTCGGCTTTTGATATAGGCTGTAGGGGACATCACGGCGATCCTAACACACCGCAGTGGCTTCTGTCGCCTCTCTGAGTGGAGATGACCTTCTCAGCAGAAACACAGGCTACAGGGGACTATCGGACCAACGACCAGGCAGACATGAGCAAGAGGGGTATCACCGGGACAGTGGCTTTGGAGAAAGACAGTGTTGTGGGGGCCCTGGATACAGCAGGATGCTCACTCAGCAAGATGAGACAGTTTCAGAATCTATACATACGTGTCTCTTTTGGCTTTAGCCAAAGCCGCCTTCTGGACTTTTTAAAGATAAGAAGTCCCCCAGTCCTTATTTAAATAGGAGCTGTGACCCTCCTTATATATGAAGCATAATGGAGGGGAGGCTCCTGCGGAGGGCGGGCTTCACTTGTGGAGGCAGAATGTGGAAACTAAAGAAGGGCACAGCTCACGGGGGACAGGAGGCAGCAAGAGGAAGAGGGCATGAGAAGCAACAACCAATCAAGACTGGGCTCCTGGGTTCAAAGCCAAAGCCTGGGATCTTAGACCTTGTTGGGTCACAGGTTTGAACACTGTGAGTTCCCTCCCACTCTTAGCCTGTAGGCCACAATACAAAACCAGGAACTGAGCGAGGTCTGACTCAGACTATAGGTTACTAACCTCTGCCCATGTCTGCGGCCCCAGAGCCCAGCCCAGCACCTGGCCCTGCAGGCTCGAGAGAGATGCGGATGTTCCTCCGCCCAGCGGAGGCAGCACGCCATGCTGGGGGGACCACGGGAGGAGGAGCCGAGACCTGCTGCGATTCTCTCTCCCGCTTCAGCTCTCTCCATGAACACTGCTTTCTCTCTGGGCTCAATTTCCCTACGTGGCAAACAGAGCTTGCTAGCAGGTGACTTACAAAGCCCCCTCCACCTCTCGACTTTACCATCTTTCCTGCGCAGATAACAGAAACCTTAGCTGGGCACCGTGACACAAGCCTGCAATCCCAGAGACTCAGGAGGAGGATGGAGGAGGATCTGAGTTTCAGGCCAGAGGCAGCCTGGGTAACTTAGTGAGCCTCTGTCTCGAGATAAAGAATAAAAAGTGGGCTGGTGCGCAGCTCAGTGGTAGAGTGCTTGCAAAGTATACACAAGGCCCTGGGTTCAACCCCCTAGTACCACAAAAAAACAAAACACCCAAAACCTGGTGGACCTGTAATGTGAGACTCAGTGTCTAGGAGATGTAGAAAGGCACGGGGCTTCAGAAAGAAACTTGCTGGAAGAATCCACCAACTGTGACTGGTTCGTTAGAGCAGATCTATGTGGCGCCACGGCTGGGATTTAGCTTAGTTGGTAGAGCACCACTCTGCACTCTCTGAGGTCCCGAGTTTGATTCCCAACACTGCAAAAATGGGAGAAGGACGTGGCAACCCACTCCCAAGGCAATCCCCAAAAAATCTGCCATTGAAAACCCTATGAGGGTCACTATGAGTTGGATACAACTCGACAGCACCTAACAACAACAACATGTGGCGCCACAGTTGGGGTGACAAACAAAAGACCAGTAGTGCTGATTTAGGGGACAAATGTCAACAGCGTTAAGGAAGCTAAAGGAAGTCGGTAGGATCTCATAAAGGTCCGGGAACTCCTTGGGAAGCCCCCTGCTCCTGTGTGCCCCAGGAGGGTCCAAGAGAAGGACCCACGCCCACACGTGGAGCGAGAGCCCGTGGCCGGCCACCGCCACTCACCTTTCCCGTTGACGGCTAAGCCCGTGGCCATGGCTGCGGTCACAGGGCCGGACACCTGAGGCACTAGTGGGTGGATTCGGGGCCTGCTCCCCATCCTGGCTCGCTCCGCGCCGGGGCCCAGCAGCGCCCCGACGGGCTTCTCTGCGGTCACCTCCGGCGCCACCGTGTCCTCCGGCCCCTGCTCAACAGGGTCCACTTTCTCGGGGCTCTCGTTCTGAAAGCCGTCCACCGAGGTCCTGCTCTTAATGGGGCTCTTAGGCACGAGGATCTTGATCCCTGACTTGGCGAGGTCCACGTTCTTCCGGCCCGAGAGGGACGCGGCGGGGTTTTTCCTGAACTTCTGGCTGGCAGCCAGCAGCTGGCTGGGCTTGGCCTCGTGGTCCTTGGTGAGCACGAGGGCCTTGGCGGAGTTCTTGGAGAGGCCGCCGTGCGTGGACCTGGAGATCTGCTTGCGCGCATTGCTGGGGGACGTCCTGCTGGCGCGGGCCAGGCCGCCCTCCTTCTGCCGCTCGCTGTGGCGCCGGTTGAAGTCGTGGATGTATTCCTCGCAGTTCACCAGGTGCTGCTCCGGCTCCCACGTGTCGTCCTCGCTGTCGTAGCCCTTCCACCGCACCAGGTACTCCGTCTTCCCTTTCTTGTTCTTCCTTTTGTCAACGATCCTTTCAACCTGTGGGCAAGACAAGAGCAAGAAGTCTTAAAAAAAAAAAAGGTAATAAAAAAACCCCAAGACATAGAGAAAATTATTTTGAGTGAACGGACACAAGCTAAGAAAGAGAAACACCACATGTTCTCACTCATATGTGGGAGCTGAATCAAAATTATTAGAAGGAAAAATCCTATTCAAAGGTCGGATCAAAATAAAAGCAAAACAAAAACAAACAAACATACAAAAAACAAATAAAAAACCAAGACAAATAAAACAAAGCAAAACAAAAACAAAACATCCCAACTTCTTATTTCAGAAAGGTACAAGTTTAATCGGGGCAATCAAAAGTAACAAAAAGCACCGTGGATCATGAAGATGACCTTTTCTTGCCCAACTCCAATCACCTGAAAATAAAACTGCAATTGAACATTTGGGACGTTGGCAATCTCCTTGAAATGAGCTCAGACGAAATGCCCCAATTTTATACTCAGGACCGATGGATGCATGTACTGAAACATCACGTGCTACCCCATTAACAGCAGTAGGTACAACTGTTAAGCTATTATGTATCAGTTAAAATAAACAAAATTAAAATAATGATTAACCAAAGGAAATACATCCACTCATTTCAAAATTATATCCTTCAATATAAATTAGAAATACATTTTTAGTTACTAGCAAAAGGAGGAGAAAAAAAAAAAGAATCAATGGATGTGCACCAGGTAGGTTCTTATTTCTTTGTGATTCAAAGGGATTCTTCTTTTATTTCTACACCAAACCATGATACCTGAGTTGGTTCTCACAGTCACATCTGGACCAACATGAGCCACCTGCAGCCTTGTGCCTGGGCATCCTCAGGTGGCCAGCTGTGGGCAACAAGCTATGGAGAAGTCCCCACCTGAGGGACTAAGAGTTATTCTGAAGCATTGAGTTAAAACCAAAAAAGGGAGTTTACCATAATACAGCGCTCTAGGATGGTCACGTTATTTACCGTCCAATCTTCGTGTCAGCTTTGTACTAACATCTTCAAAGGAAGATGCTGCTAACCTTCAAATGTGATGCCGCTGTGTCCGGTATCAAACTGATAAAGCTGCCCTTGCCTGGTAAGCGCACTCTTGTTGTGACACATTTCACTGCTTTGATGTGCTTATTTTGATATTATAAGTATAAATGGGAGCTCCGCAATACCCATGAATGAAAATACTTAGCATGCCCACCTACACTATAGCAGAAATACCTACAACCTGCGGTTGTACCTACACTGAATAACCACCGGTTGACTTCCCAGGGGGCCCTGTGTGATATCACGTCATTGGCCAAATGGCAGCTCTTTAATTACTGACACAAATGATCAGTTGTCAACAACATTATTGTGTTCCTGGCACAGTCGTACACCTAGTTCTTTAATATTAAAAAAAATGCAGGCCAATTAAATACAACTGCAGATCCCTTTGGAGACTGTGAAAATACTCCACCCTCACCATTTCTCCTACTCTCAAAATAACAATAACAAAAAGCAAATCAAACAGAAAAAGCCACCAAAAAACCCATGACCAGTTCTACAACATAACTTACTTGAGATACAGAGAAATAAAGACCTCACCTGTGGAACAGCCTAAAATTAAACACACATTATTGCTTCCATGCGAAGAGGCTTAAGAACAGAAAAGCCTTGTTTCGTCAGGAAGCAGATTGCATGCTTCAAAGTCAAACATCACTGTTAGGTCAGCATGAGCAAGACCACACAGTTCATCACATAGGAAGGGGAGATTTGAAATGCCCTGCCCCTTCACTTGTGAATAGTTAGGCACAAAGGTGCAGGCATTTCAATTTAAGTAAAGGACGCATTTCTGCAACATATCACGCAAATCGATTTCAAGGCAGTAGATTAAAAGTTTTAAATGCAAAGGGCAAGGAGATTATCTCTTATGGGAAACCTATGTTTAATGCATTCCTGTTCTCCCTAAATCAATTTTCATCCAGAAGCACGCAGACACTCAGCCAGAGCCCCTGTTTCCTTACACGGAGGCAGGGGTGTGGGTTTCTTTCCCTCCCTCCTTCAACTTGTCTGCCTGGATTTTCTCCTCTTGAGCCAAAGGACTCTAGGAACAGTCCGCTGCCAGGTCCCCTGCCCCTTCTAGATCCTATCCCTCTCTCTGCAAAATGCAAACACTTAAACAAACGAGGTGGCACAGAACACAGAAGGATCCTCTTATTTATGGACGCTAAACTTTGACTTTTCTAATTTTCACGTGTCGTTAAATATTATTCTTTTTATTTCTTAACTATAATATAATAACCATTCTTTGAGCCAGCCCCCATCCATAGCTTGCTGACTTGCACTAGACTATAGGAGCAGGGGGACAGGCAGGTACAGACATGGCGTTCCATTGACTCTTGTGACGGATCCAATGTGCAGGTCAATAAGCCACACAGGTCTGAGGAGGAGGCGATGGACCTGACTTTGAAGTGGTGGGTCTACAAGAGACTCACACTGAGCAATGGACACAAAAGGTACCACCTGGGGGTGGAGGTGTCTCCCTGCCTCCACTGAAGGACACATGTCCTTCTCCCTTTGGAAAGGGAAGGGGTTGTGGGTTCCTCTCATCTGAGTTGTTCTTGTTGTTACGTGCTGTCAAGTTGGTATCCAACTCATAGTGACCCTCATAGGGTTTTCAATGGCTGACTGTTTCGGGATTGCCTTGGGAGTGGATTGCCATGTCCTTCTCCCACTTTTGAGGTGCTGGGAATTGAACTCAGGACCTCAGAGACTGCAGAGTGGCGCTCTACCAACTGAGCTAAAGCCCAGCCCCTCATCTGAGCTTTTGTTGTTGTTGTTAGGTGCCATCGAGTCGGTATCCGACTCATAGCGACCCTCTGTACAACAGGGGAAAGACTATTGTCAGTGCTTCTCTGCTGTTCATAGGGTTTTCAATGGCAGATTGAGTTTTGGGAGGGGGTTGCCAGGTCCTTCTCCCAAGCCTACAGCTTCTGGTGTTCCCAGGCGGTCTCCCATCCAAGTACTAACCAGGCCCGACCCTGCTTAGCTTCGGAGATCTGACGGGATCAGATGCCACAGGGCTATGGCTGCAGGCCCTCATCTGAGCAGCTAAGGTTAATTAATGTCCTATATACAGACATCACTTGGATTCAACAAACTGATATTGGAATATTGAGCCTAAAATTATTTCCTGAGCACTTTTCCAGAGGTGAGGGGAGAAAACGACCACAGACAGACATGTAAATAAATCTTTTTCAAGGTCCAGTCCCTTTTTTGGAGTCACCCCACCCCATGTAACTGTTACTAAAATCTACCAAGAACTATCTTTCTCAAAATATATAGAAGTACTTCTCTAGTGACAGAATTTCAATGCAAGAAATTTTATATAAGGTAAACTTTGTGGAAGGACATGAAGTATAGAATTGCAGACAAGTTCTGAGACTTTTAAAAGCCATGCTGTAATGAAGCAGACAGACATGAAAATCCCACCTGGTCACCCCCAGACACTGTTTTGCAATGTTAGCCACAATCACACATGGATAAAAATTTAAAGGGAAAACCCAAATCATAAGGGCTTCATCTACCTGGTAAGCTGACTGAAGTTCTTTGTTAGAATTTCTCCGTAGAACTCAATGTAGAAACACCAAGATGTGGAACAAGTCAGACCTGGCTTTCCCTGATGATTTGCAGAGCAATGAACTGAATCCCAAAGGACTGCTCCCAACACCCATCCCACCTGTTTGCTTGACCTGCCCCAGACCACACCTTGCTGTCCCTGCACCCAGCACTGTGCTGCAATGCATTCCAGGCGACAGAAGAAAGGTAAGGATGGGCGAGAGGCTTGTGAACACACGGACCGAAGTCCACAGCAGAAGCCCAAACCGGTCAGGGCGAAGGAGGAGAAGGAAGAAAGGGGAACTCCGCTGCTGTTGCATTTAAAATAAAAACCAGGGCAGGGCACGCAAGCAGACGGGCTTACAAGATGGAGATCAAAGCTGCAAAACCATCACCGCAGGCTTGGCAGGGAAAGCCAGGTGCATCAGATCCTTACCAACTGTGTCGGCGAAGTGCTGGCTACCTCTGCTTGATATCAAGCCTCCCACACAGTGTGATGAGGCTGCACAGATCAGTCGAAAACCGCAAGCGAGGCTGACCGCTCTTTTCAGGTTTGGGTCTCACATCAATGGCTTGATAATGAGAATAACAAACTACGCCTATAGCAAAGAATCCTGGGGACCTTTAGAATGCACCAGCTCCCGGGAGGAGGAGAACAGCTTTGTACCCACCACTTAGAAAGTTGCCCTGACTCTCAAGTGCAAGAAAAGTTGTCCCATAAATATTATTCTTAAAAGTTAAGACGTCTGTGGAGGAGACAACGAGCGTGACTTTGAAGAAGGTGGATCTACACTTGCACGGCGCCCGTGTATCGGATTAGCGGGGTGTCAGGCCTGCCTTTGGATGTCTTACTCCCCCTTGACAGTCTCGTGAGGCCAGCAATCGCTCCACAGGCGGACAGTCCTTGACGTGATTGTTCCGCTTTGTCGCGGTGTGAAAGTGAAACCGACTCAGCAAAATCTGCAGGACTCGCAGCTCCCAGCCAGGCCCAGGTGGCTGGGGAACAAGCGGCAGCACAGGGCACCGCGTGACTGAGCCGCGGTGCGTGGCCAGCGAGCGGGAGCCTGACCTGCGTTTTGGAGAGTTTTGATTTCCAGGGGTTTACTGGGGTCAGCCCCACTGCCAGCTGAGTCTGCATTAAAACAAGAGGCAGACAGCTGCACTGCCAGAAGTGGAGAAAGAGCCGAAACGCAACCCTCTGGAGACCCTGGAAGGAAGCCACAGGTGGGCAGAAACCCAGGGGGCTGGTGCTTGCAGTGGGGAACCACGGCACCCCAACATGTGACTTTTGGGGAGCAGGCCCCGGCAGGAGGCCCAGGGAAGACAGAACTCAGGCAGAAAGCGCCGTCTTCTGGCTTCAGGGGCGAGAGGACAAAGTCAGGACTAGGAGGCGATCGAGTGGCAGGCGGCTTCACAGAAGAGGGGAGTCCCAAGCCACCAAGTGCCAGACACGCTCCTGGACAACACCGGGCCAGGGAACAGCAGTAACGGCACCCCCAGGTCCAACGACTCACCAAGAGCCCCTGGAGGCCTGGCGGACAGCCCCCCACACAACTGCAGCTTAGTGCAGTGGACACATACTGTGAAACCCAGGGAGAAGGCGTGTATGGCCGGCAGGCGGGGGGTGGGGGGCAGGCACAAGCTTGTGAAGGTCCCCTCCTAGGGGTTGCAGGGACGCCTCACTGCTGCAGCGACAAGCCGTCTCTAGGGAAGCACGGGAGTGATTTGGCGCTGGGGGTTTGGGTGGCGGCCGGTCACAGCAGCACCCTCTGCTGAGGATGCGGCTGGGTCCTTCCTCATAAAGAAAGCAGGCACTCAGCACAAGCCACACCAGTGAACATCACAGGCAAACTTAAACACCCCCGCCCCGGCGACTCAGGAGGCAGAGGCAGGAGGATTGCAAGTTCGAGACCAGAGGCCATCTGTGTAACTTAGCGAGACCCTGTGTCAAAAAAGTAAAAAAAAAAAAAAAAAAAATGGGCTGGGGGTGCAGCTCAGTGGCCCAGCACTTGCAGAGCATGCAGACATGAGGCCCTGGGTTCAACCCCCAGTACCACAAAAACAAAACAAAACAAAACTTAAAGACCCCAACAAAGCTCAGGAACCCCTAAACTAGCAGGTGGGGAAGAGCAGGCACCCCACACAGCGCCACCCCTGCAGAGGCCAGTGACAGGGACCATCAGCACAGCACCGGCAGCACTGAACTCAGGGACAACCAGCGCCTCAAAAGCACTCAGGGGGCCCCACGGACGGCTCCCCAAGCCGGCTCAGTGGGAAGAGGCCGAGGCAACACCAGCCTCTGGAAACTGGTCGAAGGGCTCAGAGCACTCAAAGGACATCGTCCACGAGAACACGAGTCCACGACACCCGAGCCACGGCCTGTCTCCGTTCTCCCCGCCGGTCCAGTGCCACAGCTGCTCCCCTCGGGTTGGCAGGGCCTAGAACAGGGCTCCCCCACCTTCGCCTCCCATCCAAAGCCTGCTGCTCCTTACCTGGAGCTGCAGGCAGCCTGCCAAGGTGATGGGCAGGACTAGGAGACCCCTGGACCGCACCCCGCCCTCAGCCTGGGGGCTCCACTCCAAGGGCAGTGGGGAAGAACACGGGGGCTTTGACGCACTCGTAGGGGCCGGTTTCGCGTTAGGAGCAGCAAGCTGAGAAGACCAGAGGCTCCTGCTCCACCCAGTACCCAAAGCAGCAGTTCAGAGGTTTTACCCAAGGGAGACGCAGTCTATCAGGAGAACCAGCCCCCAAATAAACCACTTGACTTGAGGCGGAGTGTGGGCATGCTTCAGGTTCCCTGAAAACGGTGATTACATCAACAAGCTAAGCCTCAGGACAGAGTTTCCCAGAGAGAAGCAGGGTAAGAGACAGCTAAGGCAGAGAGGCCTGCTGGGTAAAAAACCCTTCCAAGCCAGGCTTCCAAAGCTACCCCTGACCAAGTTTAATGGGATCAGAATGATCAGCAATTCCTGCACGGGACACTGCCAAAACCAACAGAGCAGCCAGCCAATTATTAGCAGAGTGTAATGAGCTAGGGGTAATACCAAATGGAAGCAACAGCTTAGCAGGGAGATCAGAGAACAGGAGAGGGAGAACCCTGCGAAAACCACTGTCCCCCCAGGGCAGCTGTGTGGTCACCCCGAGCGCTCCCCTCTGAGAAGCTGCATAAAAGACATCACCCAGGAGGGGAACAGACTTCACTAAAGTACCTAAGCCACGTCACAAAATAAATCACTTAGCACGTAACAACAACCGATTAAATAGCAATTACATAAAACAATCTGTGCGTGATTGTATTGCTGCACCTATAACATATAGATACATAATATGTAACAGTTATTAAGCATATGTGCCTAAAAAGACCAACAAAATACCCGAAGCCCAAACTGACAAAAGCGGAGGGGTGACACTTCAACAGTAACAGATGGAGAATTCCATTCCAGTGTTTAATAATGGAAAGAATAGAGGGGGCAAAAGACGACACCATACAGAAACTGGTGCATGCTACCCCACTGCAGAATACACATTCTTCTCAAGCACACGTGGGCACTCCCCAGCACAGACAGTACACCAAGTTATAAAACAAGCCTCAATAAGCTTAAAAAGACTGAAATAATACAAAGTATCATCCCCACTCAAATGAAGCAAGAATGAAAATTAACTACGGGAATCTGGGAAAATCTAAAATATGTGGAAATTAAAAAATTCACACAACAAAAGCAACTGGCCAAAAGAGAGAAAATCACAAGATAAGCTAGAAAATACTTTGAGATAAAAGAAAACAAAAACACACATACCAAGACTTATGGGATGCAGCAAAAGCAGGAATGAGAGGGAAACTCATAGCTATAGGTGCCTATATTAAAAAGAAGATTTAAAATCAATTACCTAACCATCCACCTTAAGACACTGGAAAAAGGCAAACAAAACCCAATGTGAGCAGAAAAATGGAAATAACAATGGCAGAATTCAACAAAATAAAAAAAAAAAAGAGAGAACCAACATTTTAAAAAGCATAAAACAAAAAGTTTCTTTGAAAAGATGAAGAAAAGCAACAAACTTTTAATTATGGTGATTACGAAAAATTTAAATTACTAAAATTAGGAACATAAAAAAACATTGCTATTATAAAGGAATTACAAATCACGCTGAACTGTATGCCAGTGACTTAGATAACTCAGATGAAATGAACAAATTTCAAGACGTAAACTATTCACAAATTGGCCCAAGAAAATCTCAGTAGACCTATACCAAGTAAAAAGACTGAATTAGCAATTTAAAAAGCAAACCCCCCAAAAAACTTCCCACAAAGAAAAGGAGAGAACTAGATGGGCCTGACTGGAATTTTACCAACTTTTTAAAGAACACCAACTCTTCAAAAACTTCTCAGTATTAGAAGAGAGAACGCTGGTAACTCATTTTATAACACAAATGTTACCGTGATACCAAAACCAGACAAAGACATCACAAGGAAAGAAAGGCACAAACAAATATTTCTTCATGGAGAGATACAATAACCCTCCACTAAACACTTGCAAACCTAAACCAGCAACATACAATAATGTTCATGACCAAGAAAGATTTATTCCAGAAATGTAAGCTTCGTTTAGCATCTACCAATCAATTATTGGAATACACTACAACATAAAATAAATGGGAAAAATCACATATGATCTCAATACACACAAAAATAAGAAAATTCAGATCCTCTTCTTGATTAAAAAAAATTCAATAACATATATCCTTGAATCTAATCCACATCCTTTCAACAGTTTTAGAGGGCTGCAAAGTCAGATGTGGATTAGAATCATGTGCAGTCTGGATTCTCTGTCAAGACCACATCTGATTTTGTAGCCCTCAACTGCTGAACGGGTCCGGATTAAATTCTAGAATAGGCGATGTGAGGAACACAGGAACTTCCTCAGCCTGAAATTGGAGGTCCAGAACAGACACTAAAGCTTTCCCCCTTAGATCAGAAACAAGAGAAGGGTGTTCTTGCCATTTCTGTACTAGAGTTGTCGACAGGTGATTAGGCAAGACAGAAAAATAAACATGCCTCCCAACTGGAAAGAAAATCTAGCCCCATTTGCAGATGATGTGATAATCTACATATAAAATCCTGAAGAGCCAATTAAAAATTACTGAACAAGTTCAGCAAAACTCCAGGATAGAGGCTGAATAACAAAAATCAGCTGTGTTTTTATATGATAGTGATGATCAAACATGAAATTAAAAAAAAAAACGATTTCATTTATATACTACCATGAAAAAGTACAAAAATACTTGGGAATAAATTTAACAAATGTGCACTATTTATACACTGAAAACTACAAATCATTTTTTAATGAAATATCTATATGGAAAGATAGCCCCGTGTTCATAGATCAAGAGACTTGTTAATATCAAAATACTCTTCAAATTGCTATGAAGATTGAATGCAAACTCTGTTAAAATTCTAGCTGTTTTCTTTGTGGAAATCGGTACGGGAGTCACAAAATTCTTATAGAATTAAAGATTTCTCAGAAAAGCCCAAAGCATCTTCAAAAAGAAGAACCAAGTTGGGAGACTGCCATTTCCTGATTTCAAAACACAAAGCTACAGTAATCAATGGTTCCTTGGACAGGACACTAAAAACAGCAGCAACAAAAGAAAAAATCAGATAAGCCTGACATCAAATGGGGGATGTTTTTCCCCATAAGAGAGCTGTATTGAGAATATATAAAGCCTTCTAACTCAATAATAATAACCCAGTTCAACAATGGGAAAGCATCTGAATAGACTTTTCTCCAAAGATGATACACAAATATTCAACAAATCTATGAAAAAAATACCTAACATCATTAGCTATGAAGGAAATGCGCGTCATAACCACAATGAGACACCACTTCATACCCGCTGGGAAGCTGCCATAAAAAGGCAGATAACAAGTGTTGGTAAGCATTAGGAGGAATTAAAGCTCCACCCACTGGTGTGACTGCCTATCATGAGTAACGCTGCTATAAAACGTCGGTTGTCCAAGTTTTGGTGGGAATGGTTTTTCTTTTCTTCAGTAGGTACCTAGGAGGAGAAGTGCTGGGTCATATGGTAATAGTAACTATAATTAATTGTTAAAGAACCTGCCAGACTGTTTTCCAAAGTGTCTGTGCATTACGCACACCAGTGAAAAGGTAGAAAAAATTCAAGTGCCCATTAACTGATGAATGCTCACACAAATGGGACGGATCTGTACAACAGAATTTATTGAGCCGTGTGGCAACATGAATGAACCTAAAAAGGGGGAGGAGGAGGGAAGCGGGCACACTGGGAGATCTCATGGGGTGGTGAAATTGCTCTGCATCCCTATCGGACGGTAGTTCCCAGGTGTAAACATCACTCAGAACTCAGGACTTACGCACGGTGGGACGTCACCCACACTCCACTTAACCAGCTTAGCAGAAAATCACCCACACAGCTCTTAGTCTGGAATCGCTCAGGGCATGATGAGATGCTCTGGCCATCAACGTCTATCGCTGCTGCTGGGCTTGCAGAGAGCAGTGCAAGGCACAGCAAACTAGGTCCTACCACAAGCAGTGCAGGAGGCTTTGCCAGCCCTAAGGCTCACGCTCACAGAAACACTGAAAACATGCGTGCACGCGCGTAAAAAAAGACCCACCGTGAAATAAAGATGACAAACTGTGAAGAAGAAGCTAATTCTCCTTTAGTAAAAAGCTCTTTCAAATCAATAAGGCCAATACTACAAACTGAGTGCAAGACAAATTCTGAGCCGCTCATTAAAAAATGCAATAAACACATGAATAACAACAATTTAACCCCAATGAAGTAAGACACATCTTGTCCTCAAGGCGTAGAAGGGCGTGAAGAAATGACTTCCTCAACTGTGGAGGCTGTCCGAGCCGCAGCATTGTACAAGGCGACTTAACAGCAAGCATTAAAGAGTTTTAAAACATCTGTTACTAAGGGAATTGAGCTAGGCAAGGAATAACTCTAAGGCAGTAACTGACTGGGTGCTCAAAAGACAGCTGCATGTGCACAGACAGGCAGCAGAATGTGAGCAGAAGCAGCTAGCACGTGGTTGTTGTTGGGTGTCCTCAAGTCGGGTCCAACTCACAGCAACCCCATACCCAAGAGACGAAACGCTACCCGACTGTGCCATGCCTGGCACTATGTCAGCGCTTCTCTGCTATTCACAGGGTTATCAATGGCTGACTGCTTTGGGAGTGGGCCGCTGGGTCCTTCTCCCAAGCCTACAGCACCCAGTATTCCCAGACGGTCCCCCACCCAAAGACTAACCCGCCCCAACTTTGCTTAGCTTTGGAAATCAGGCAGCATCAGAGCCTGTGGTTGTAGACGCACAGCAGGTTAGAAGAGGTGACATCTGCCCGGCGGTAGCACGTGAGACGGTGCCTCCTTTTGGTATTTCCACACAACTGCTTCAGAGGAGGTTCCTACAGCCTTGTCCACATAGCAACACATCACCTCAGGCATACTACCTTTCATTTTGAGTTCCTTCAGTAAGGATAGAAGTCTGTATTATTACACTCACCAATTAATTGTTGAAACAGGTTAGCAGAATTAAGGTAGAAGAACTTCTGACAGCCACGCTTTCCAAAGTGTTACATGGTAAGTTAACTTTCAGAACAAAAACAAAGGAGAGATGCCATGGCTCACGTTATTAGCAAATGTGAATTTCCACCCACTCTCTGAAAAGTCCACACTACAGTGTCGTGGTCATCTCTACTTCTCCCCTCCCGTGAGGACATGAGATATCCTAGCAATGGAATGCTTCCCATAATATCCATAAGAAGGTATCTGGAGAGTGTATATACTGTTATCTTCTCCATCTCTAATACAGGACAAGAATTCTATGCACATAAAACATTAAATGGATCCCTTTTGCCAATAGTCGTAACTCTCGTCATCTTATCTACCCACTTTCTCCTTGTAAGGCCCACCCAAATCAAAATGGATTCAAGTTTCTAAAAAGAAGAGCCATTGAGACCTTTTACTAATAAGTCACGTTCCTGGGGGCTTGTTTTGAGTAAGGGTAGAACGGTATCTGGCGCAATTAAAACCACTTGCTACTTGAATACTTGACAAACAAATCAGGAATTGAATCCAATCTGTATGTGTGTATTGTGTAAACAGGGCAAATCAGAACTCTCCCACACAGCTGCAACAACGACAACTGAGCACTAACTACAGAACCTACTTGCCAACTGTCCTCCTCTCCATTTACCTCGAAGGCTCACAAAGTGCTATTTCTCACTGGCAGCACAAACCACACACACTAAATAGGGCGCCTGAAGAAATCATAGAAAGCAATTTGTTTGGAATCTGGATGATCAGTACTGTGCTTTATAGCCCAGCTTGACTGCATGGACAGAGGCAAAGACAAAACTGTGGAAGGACTAAAAATAGATACCTAGCACTTCCAAGGCTGGGAATTTTCTATCAAGCTCTATTCTCGTAACAACCCAGCAGGGTTACAAGGTACAGTTATATCTTTATTTATCTTAAAATTTAAGATCCTTGCTATTCACTTTGAAACCCCGTGTTCCACAAACAACTTCAAACACCAAGATGTTCCAAAGCTAAACGAAGCACAGAGAATTCCAGGCACGTGGCAGGCTCTTGGTGAATGGAGCGCGGGACACAGATCTCACTCGCGCGGTTTGATGAAAATCATTCTCAGAAACTCCAAGTTGACTCATGGAGCAGGTACCTTAGTGGTCAAAGTCCTAGCCCTTGGCTAACAGTCCCAGCATGGGAATCAAGCTCCCTCCTGTTTGTAATGCAACAGGGCCGTTCTACAGCCCACGAAAGACGGTTAAAACTGTACATGGGTACACTTAACACACGCACTCAGAGCAATGACAGACACATAAAGCATTTAGGAACCAGGACCATAATTAATTGCTCTGGCCCCAAATCAAAATCTCCACTTCTGCCCAGAGATCTTGTGTGTGATGTTGAGAACGCCAGGGCGTCTTCCAGCACCACACTCAGGGCTCCTAACCACAGACCTGCCGCGGTGCCAGTGAGGAAGCCCAAGGCCGAGCGTGGAAGACTAACGGGAACTTTGCTCGCTTCCTCTGTAACGGGGGTATCAGAAACGGATATGAGCTAGAGCAGGGGTACGGGGCAGCTTTTGTGAGAAAGCACGTCACTGCATCCGACATTCATCTGGGGGGGGACCATTAGAGCAGAGAGCATGCTACCGAATATAATTTTTACACAAAACCACAAGGCAGAGAGAATGGGGTGGGGTAATCAGTATTTGTGGATTCCAGCCTGACAAACGAGGTTCACGATGGTCCAAGCACGTGGTTCTGACAACCTGGTCACAGGCCTCTGCAGTCCTTCCCTGGCTGCCTCGACAGCCCAGCCCCCCACCCCCCAGCTTTCTGAACAAGGCTAAGCCCCCAGCTTCCCACCTTAAGACGTCAAACCTCACCCCAATACTTCGCATCCCCTCTCTGCTTCATTTCTTCTCCTTGGCATCGACTGTGATCGGACACCCACCTACTGTCTCCTGTTTGTGGCCATCACTGCCCCCTCTCTGTGGGGTTCCCAGCTGCAATGCTGAGGCTCTCTCTGTGCAGGTGCTGGGACTGCAAAGGAGGCGGTAAGAACCCCACAGCCCACATGAGCAGCTGAGGCCACATAGCTGGGCCTCAGCACTGTTCACTGGCCAGACGTTAACCCACAATTCCTTCTGACCGTCCAAGGTGAGCAGCCAGCCAGATCCAAACTGTCCTCTTAGCAACAGACCTGAGCACAGACCTGTGTCCAAACAGGAGACGCCGCAAATGTTGACGGTGACAACACGGGGCGCTAAATCCTGCCCCTGGATGCTTAGGGTTATGTGCGCTTGGCTGCAGGCACGGAGCCATAGGTGTGCCAGAAAGTCGTTTTAATCGATCGTCCTTTATAACACGATGAGCGTTGAGAGCATCCTAAGGTTGGTGCTTTATGAACTCTTTATTTTACGTGCTAATAGATGCGTGCAGTAGGTTGGGAGGCATTAAAATACATTTCCAACTGGACCTTGAGGTCAACTACTGGAGGAAAAGGGTCCACAAAAAACTCTTAGAAGGGTCTGTGATTTCTGTGGCCCTCCGCCCCCCAGGTAAAGACAGCTGCGTGGAAGCTCCTGGGGGCACCTGTGGAGACGTCCAGGTTTGGAGTCTGTGGCTTTCTAGCAGATTCCAGAAGGGACCACAGTTTAGCCAGGTTAAAGGCTGCTGCTATGAGGACATGAACAGGAAGGAGGGTCAGGTCCCACGCCTTCCTTCCGAAGAGTCAGGCACTGGGTTTTCACCCATTCTCTTTTAAGACTCCAGGATGGGCCTGTTAATCTGCATAAACCACCTCTCAATCTGTCTTTATGGTCAATCTTAAATCCCGAGCTTGCTAATCACGGAATAATTCTTTCCCATTATTTTAACCCAAAGCAACTTTGTGTAGATGCAGACTAGGTCTACAACTCCAGCACCTGGTAAATTCATACCAACCTCACTGATATACCTGATAAAAAACTGAAGACCGATTTGGTCCAATTCCAACCGTAGTCCTGACTCTCAACAGGAATCTTGGCTGAAGACCCTCAGAGGCCTCTGTGCACTGTCTGTCCCCTAATCCCGGCTGAGAACTCTTTACACTTCTAAGTGATGTGGCCAAGCATACAAGCCACAGCCTTCCTGGTGCGGCCACAGCCAGCCACAACTCACCAGTGGGGTGTATTTGTCCTCAGTGGGCCATGCCTACACCTGCCAGCCTGAGAATCTCTCTCCCCACTTGGAAATACTTGCTGAAGCAAAAGACCTGGCACAAGGCACTTCCAAATGGAGAGGCCATGCATGGAGCCTCCAGGTGACTAAAAGCCACATCACTTTCCCCACTAGGGAAGGACAGAACCATCCAGTTCAAACTTTGTGACCCGCTGGAGTAAATACATGACTACATATCAATGCCCCATAAATAGGGTGTCGTGAACTGTGGATGCTGAGTTTTAAGAAAACCGGGATAAGGGAAAACACCCCAAAGATAAGCTGAGCACTAATGCAAGATGGCCCACCTGGGTTAAGTGAGAGTCCCAGCTGCACTCCGGGGAGGAGAACCAGGCACTGGCCTGCTCCCATGCGTACAAAGGGTGGACAAGCAACACCTCGCCTGGTCACTGAAGGAACTGGACAGCAAAGATGGGTCCTGCTGCAAGAGGTCCTGTGTGCACAGTGGACTGTCCCCTTGGGACACCTGTCCAAGGCGTGGGCTCACCGGGAACAGGGAAACCTCTGCACAAAGCATTAGGAAACACATGCCCAGAAGTCCATCTATGCTGGGCTGCTGGGAAAATGACAATTTTAGAGGTTAGACAGACTCCAGGAAGGAGAAAGGGATGCGGGGCCACAGGAGCCAAGCACCAGATGGGCTCTGCGGAGTGCAAGAGGCTCTTCTGCTCTGGTCTGCAGGCCAGGTGCGGGGAGAAGCCTGGGCGTGCTGCACAGCAGGTGGCCTCTATCCCGCATGCAAAAGCATTAGCAGCAACTTTTAAAAAAAAAGACAGGGAAGAAAAATCCTCCATGGTGGAAATAGAAAGGCAGGAGGCAGAGACCCAATGCAAGAAGAGGAACCAGTAGGTCAAATATGGAGGTGCAGCTAAGAACCCCGCAGAGAGTCTAAGCGCTATCCTTGGTACTAAAAAAGGAGGCGGCGGTGCAGAGACGCAGGTCTGTGTGGACGGAGCGGAATTAGTGAACCCTGGCTTTGGAAGTTTGGGTTGGAACAACTGTATTCAGACATGCTGCCTCTTAACAGCTTAGCTTTGGAGAAGGTATCTTACCCTTCCTCAACCGATCTGAGCTTTAGTGCCCACATTTTGTAAAGAAAATAAGAGTAGATATCCTAGGGGTTATTATGAAGATCAAATGTGGTGCCTAGTCAACATTCTCTGCTACGAGCAGGGTTTTCAGTGGCTAATTGTTTCACAGTGTCAGGGAATGTTTTGTTCTGTTATACATAGGGGCACTATGAATTGGATCTGACTCGATGGCACCCAATAACAAATCACTATTATATGAACTTGTAAAACCTCTTCATTAGTAATATTCTTACCACAAAGCCACATCAACAAGGTTGAACATGGGTTATCGAGACCCACTTGGAAGAGAAGAGATTCTGGTGCTAAATGATTGAAGTCACCCAGCTAATACCCTGTGCGGTGGTGTATGGGGACTGGCCTCTGGCGCCCACCTTCAGTCCTCGCCCCTCTCCCTGCCTGCTCTTCTGTCCTGAGCACCCATACCATCTCTTCTGTGTCTCGTTTGTGGTTTCCATGAGATCTGCATGAGCAGTCTCTGTTTTGTTTCCTGTTGTGTCCCTTGAACTTTTACGTGTCTCACACACAACACACACAAAATACCTAACAAGTATCTGGCATGCTTAGCCTTAGGAGAAGAGGGAGGCATCTTTATTCCTGGCCTGATCCACTTTACCGTTTGGGGAAATTTTTATATTAAAAATGAAGCGCAGCTGGGCATGGTGGCACATGCCTGTAATCACAGCAACATGGGAAGCAAAGCCAGGGAGAGCACACACTCAAGACCAGAGGCAGCCTGCTTAACTCAGTGAGGCTCTGCTCAAAATAAAAAAAATATAAATAAATGAATGGGTTGGGGGTACAGCCCCAGCGGGGGAGCACTTGCAGAGCACGTGTGAGGCCCTGGGTTCAACTGTCATGTACTGGGAAAAAATTCAAAATAAAACAAAACACTGCCGGGCACTGTGGCACACACCTGTAATCGCAGCAACTCGGGAAGCTGGGGTAGGACTGAGAGTTCAAGGCCAGAGGCAGCCTGTGCAACTTAGTGAGACCCTGTTTCAAAATAAAATACAAAAAAGGGGTCAGGGGGTGAAGCTCAGTGGTAGAGCACTTGCCTAGAACGAGTGAGGCCCTGGGGCCAACCCTCTAGTACAGCAAAAGGAAATAAGTAAAAATGAGACAGGGATGGGCAATATTCTTTCAACAATGATATTTATATACGAAAGCATTGGAGAAAGAACATGTATTTAAATAACTTCTCCAGATTAATTAGTAACACACTAACAGGATACTTCAGATTATTAAGAATCTCTGAAAAGAACATAGTACATAAATATCATGGTGCTTAGTATTGACTATAGTGTCTCTAGCTTCCTGTTTATAATTCTATTAACCTCAAAAAGCACTTATACTTGGCAGATAGTCACTAATATAAGCGTCCATGCTCATTTTGCCAAAAGTCAGTATTATCTGTTTTCATAATTGGCTTTTCACTGAACATTTTTAACAGGCTTCGGTATCTTTACAAAGCCCTTACCCCCACAAAATGGTGCTTTGCAATTTTAATTCCGTACTTTATCATCCTTACCTTTGAGAATTTAAAGGCAATGAGATAGCAAAAGAGTTCCACTGAGCTGTCCCCAAATAGAACACTCTTAAAACAAGGTAAACCTAAATTCAATCGTAACAAGGACCTAATATAGTCTAGTACTATCTTCTGAACCTTTGCTGTTACCCAAAGAATAGATGCTTAGGAAAATTCGTCAAGTCTTACCAACAAAGCACACAAGACAAGCATCAAATATCCCACCTGCCCTTCACTTTCATCACCTTTGAGGAGCAGGCCGAAGCGGTCACCAGGTTTCCCAATGGACTTCACAGAGAAGCCACAAGGCAACCAACTGGCACTGCTGTCTACGCAACTGAGGTGTCAGACGCTCACCACGCCGAGTGTCCTAAAAACTGAAAGACTGAGACCCTAGCCATCAGGCAGCTCTGAACAGTCGCCCAACTAAAATTAGCCAGTGCTAATAACTCCTAAGGAGAATTCTCCACTTGGCCAAAATATGTCTTGTCATTGAACTGAGCTTTTGGGTCAGCCGCTCGGGACGCGTTGTGGATTCGTTCGTCGCTACTGCTGGATGAGAGGCTGTGCACCAATCTCATGTTTCTGCTCATCTGTGCATTTGTCAAAAAGAGCATTTTCAACCTAACAACTCTGGAACAAGGTATGAGCAATTGTTTTTAAGCTGATTATGTGGCACAGCATACCATAGGTCATTCTGGCTACTTTTTAAGGGGCTTTACAAAACTCTCCAATTTTCACTACAACTTTGCCATTGGAAAAAAATTTAAATCACTGGGGAATCAATTTCCTGTACTGGAGCTTAACAGTGAGTTTGTTCATTCAACAAAGATCGTCAGGCCCTACAATTTATCCAGCATCATTCCAGACCTGGAGCAGAACACATACACCCCCTCAGAAAGACCCCCTGCCTTATAGAGCTCACATCCTTCTAGACATAGCCTACCTAATTTCATAGGATAATAGGAACTGTGGTTAAATCTTTATTAAATTTCAGTATTTATAAGCAAAAGCATAAACAAGATGTTCCCAGTTTCAACACTGGCCATTAGACAGACTTTGTGTAGGACATGTCTTGCAAAAGTGAACTCTCAGGAAAATCTGTTGTTGTTAGGTGCCATTGAGTCAGGTCTGACTCATAGCAATCCTGTATACAACAGAAAGAAACACTCCCCGACACTGTGCCATGCTCAGCACTACGGCAGTGCTTCTCACGGGGTTTTGGATGGCTGATCGATTTGGGAGTGGACTGCCACTCCTCCTCCTCTTTCTGCAGTGCTGGGGATCAAACCCAGGTCCTCAGACAGCCCAGAGCAGCACTCTACCAACTGAGCTAAACCCCAGCCCCCAGAAAAGCTTAGCTGATCTTTTTGGGAAGCAACCTGATAGCAATCCTGCCGTGCAGAATCAACCCCCAAATCCCTGCCAATGGTTCTGAATCTATCCTGGAGAGCTGGACGCTTCCACTATCTCTTCCAGCCTTCATTTGGTGAGCTCTGTGCTGGGTGTTCAGACACAGTTGCCACTTTAACATAAGCAGCAGCTATAAATGTTTAGGGGGAGTTTTTCATCTGCTCAAAAGCAGAGTTTTTTAGTCTGAAATTAAAGATCACCACACTGGCTGATTCTGGAGAAAACGAAGGTTTCAGAGGCAGAACCTGAGATGCACAAAGTGCTATGTGAAGCAATGACACAGAGTCTACCGCAAATCGCTGAGGGGCCAGCTCATGGCGAGAGGAACAGCGGAAGACTGCCGCCCTGAAAGGTACACAGGTAATCATCACTCCGCAGTCACCGTGAGTTCCAGGTGCCAAATTCGGAATACAGAAACAACCTGAGACCCAGATCCCGCTATCGCAAGACGCCCAGTTTAGAGAGAAACGGAATCAAAAAGCAATAAATGTAATTTCAACAGAAAGATGTACAGTAACAATCCACTCAGCTGGTGGGGAAGTGTGGAGAAGAGACAGGTCCACTAAATAGGACACTGGAGACCTGCAGCAGTTGAGCGGACTGTGGCAGAGGGAAGACGGCAGGTAGTGACCTATGTAGCTGGGCCATAATTTGCCACGTGCCAGTGCTTTCTCAATTCTCACTGCGCCTAGATCTGAGATAGGGACCAGAAATCTGCAGCTACCCTCACATGCAGTTGATTTTCATGCCACTGCTCAAGGACCATTAGTGATGTTCCTAAGTGGTTCATGTTTGGTTTTTAAGCAGGGGAGGGACATAATTATATTCGGGTCTTCTCAGCTCACACAACAGGGTTGTGCAAATGTCATATGTAGACCAACAAGGCAAGCAGGCTAAGTGGATCTGAAACTGTTGCAGGAACCTCATAGGAGGTTATTTGGCAGGCCAAATTGGGACAACCAAAGAGAAGAGCTATCAAGACTATAGGAAAGCTTGAGTTCATGGATTTAAATAGGGTAACCACATGTCCTGGTTTGCCAAGAACAGCTGTGGCCTACACTTGCTGTTTCAGTATAGAAACTGGCTCAGCCTTTGTATTTTTCCATTTTAAATTGCACAATGCATTCACCATTGCATTAAAAAAAGGCATGTGGGGTACTATGCCTCTATTTTATGCACCTTGCTTCTGGCACAATCTCTTCTGGTTTCGCGTAAGACACATGCAGTGAACAAAGCTCTCACTTCACCATGTTGTTCGAGTCGACCAGCAATGCATTGCCTATTTTCTGGACCTTTCCCAGGGCCCATGTAATGCCTCCTCCAGCACTCGGGGGTCTTCCCTGAAGGGACAAAGTGTGACACTGACCACAGACAATCTTTGGGACACACAGAGTGAGATGACTCTCACAGGTCTGTCATATACAGAATGATGTAAAGCTACACTATTTTATTTTGTTGTTTATTTTTATTTTGTAGTAAGTCATTGCAGTAGCAATGAACTAAAAAATCAAAATGTAGGCTTCGCAAGTATTGAATTTCCACTGCTCAAGAAAGTTAATGACGAATGAGTAATTTGCACATCTGTTCACTTTTGCCACGAGGACTATAATTCTCCCAGTCAACCCATGAAACCAAGAATTCTGATGAGTACCAATACCAACTGTAAGTCTTTTTTAAGTGACAGTGCTCAAAGACAACTAGTTAGCAACTGCTGTTGGTAATTACACATTTACATAGTCACAGCATTTACATGAAAGTCATTTCATGTAATTTACATGAAATGTAAATGTCACAGCATTTACAAAGTCATGAACAGCATGACTTTTCATTTAGATCAAATGACAGTACCCACGAATCAGGTCCATTTTCTCACTAAATGTTCTGCACACATAAAAGATGAACCAATAGTCATTAAATACTGGTCCCTTTGGCCAAGGAAGAAGGATTTTACAGGCAGTTAGACGGTTCCAGTTTTCAAAGACAAAACCTTTAGTGATTCTATGCTCTTTCATCTAATTCGTGGGGCACAGATCAGCCAGCTAGGATCTTGGGCCAAATCCACCTGCCACTGTCCCAGCAGGACATGCAATGTAAGATGTTTGTACAGTTTTCAGTGGTTGGAAAAAGACTACAAAAAGGAATAATTTGTGATATATAGTAATGATATGAAATTCACACTTCTGTGTTAAAAAATGAAGCTGTGCAGTTCACTCAGTCATGCTCATTCCTATGCAGACTGTATATAGCTACTCTGGGGCTACAAGGGCAGGATTGTAAGTTGTGACTACGACCCACAAAGCATAAAGGTTACCGCCTGGCGACTCGTGGAAAAGGTTTGCGGGATCCTGCCTCTCAAGGCAAAAGCATGGCATTAGTCGATAACACTGTGAAAGTTCAATGTGAAAAGTCACTTCTTTTTGTAATTTCAATACAGACTTTCACTCACAAACAGAGACGAAGAACAAATTAACCTGAGTTAAAAATACTCCAGTGAAACAGGCATAGTGGCCCAGGCCTGTCATCCCAGCGACTTAGGAGGCAGAGGCAGGAGGATCGCGGGTTCAAGGCCCGAGGCAGCCTGTGTAACTTAATGAGACCCTGTCTCAATCTTAAAACATAAAAAACGGACTGGGGGGGTGCACTCCAGTGGTAGAGCGCTTACAGAGTATGTGTGAGGCTCTGGGGTGAGCTTCCCAGTGCCTCGAATGAATGAATGAATGAATGAATGAATGAATGCTCACACACAGAAATGTGTGTTCTCTCTTTTCTGCTCACCTGGGTTTAGCCTTCAAGAGACTAGTTTGAAAAATCAATCTGGGTACTTGGGAAAAAAATTATTTTTTTAGTTAAGACTTTAAGATACGGGTTGTATTTTGTTCAAAATCATCTGGAAATTTATCAAAACCTTCAATAAAGTTTTTCAATACATTTTTTTGGGTAAAGTCAGTTTTTGAAGCATTTGGCAAGGTGCAGCTGCCGAAAGCAGAGCTCACCAGTTCATGCACTGTGGGATTAATCCCTATGAAATCAAACTATGAACTGAAGAAGTATTTACCGCTTAAAAACCGACAATAATTTTGAATTCATCAAGTGCGCTTTGGAACATCTCAACTTGTGGGAAGAATCATTTTGTGGAGCTCCCATTTTTAACTTGAGATAGACTGAATTTTACAGAATCTAAATACAGCTGAACATTCAAAAGAATGAAAGAGGCCATTTATTTGACAGTGTTTTGCCTTGCAAAATTATTTGTTGAACAAAGGTATTCCGAATGAAGGTTTAAAAAAAACAATTCTTGTAAAAATACTTGAGCTAAAACACTTCATATCTCAATTTTTTAAAAATACCTATACTAAAAGTATTCTGCCTGCAGCAGAGGTGGCTTGAACTTACTATCCACCTCAGCATCAATGGAGTATTTTTTTCAGTAGAAAAACATGACGCTGTAAAAAGAATAAACCCAAAATGCCAACGATCTCAAGTGCATTCACATGAAAGCAACTTTAAAGAGGTGTGTGGGCAATTCTATAAGAATCTTGGGAACAAAACCACCTTGGAGAAATGACATTCTCCAGAGTGACAAGGGTAATGACAGATGATAGGAGTATGCGAAAATGTACGGAATAATTACTAACGTTTGCAACGTGCACACGATCCATTACTTAAAGTACAGAAGTTTATTTCAGGTTGTGAAAAGGTTTTTGAATACATCTACTTTTACTAAAAAAGTATTTCTGAAGATCAGGCAATAGTTTTTAGCCCACCGTTGGTACTCAGGCGCTCCCCTTCAATGACAAATTGCGGGCGGTTCCCGACATGTAACGTTTTTCCCACCTTAGATAGGTTTTCCAGGATACGAAATGCATTTTCGACTTATGATGGGCATATTGCGATGTACGCCACCGTAACTGGAGGAGGAGCCGTCTGTGTGTGGTCCCTCCATCCCTATAAACCCGCCATGACCTGAAAATGCGTGTAACACACCTAAGCTACGGAACATCACAGTGTAGCGTCGTCTACCTTATTTAACACATTGTTGGCCGGCAGTTTTACACAAAAGCTATTCCATGTCCCAGCTATGTTTCCTTAATTGATGTTACCACAACTGAGAACAACTGCAATTTAGGGCTTGGGCTCAATAAAAATTAAGCCAAATTATAATATGGCCGCGATTAAATAAATGGACAGTGCAGAAACATATTTTAATCTATATAGCCCCACAGACGGAGGATTGAAAATTCTAAACCACACATTTTAAGAGCATATGGAAACCCAGGAGCACTCTTACATAAAGAATTCCCATACAGTAATGAAAACCACCTCCCCTCTGACCTATATTTTATGGGTCTGCACTGTCACTTGGACCATTAAAAGCTCCAGCGCCGCGAAGGTGGAAAGATAAGAAAGATTAACAGCGGTAAGGTGACATGAGATCCCACCTTGCATCATTAACAACATTAATATAATTTAGTGCAGGACTAGAAAATACAGAAGCTGCTCCCACTGCTATTAACGATGAATACTCGGTCTGGGCCAAGAACTGAGTCAGATGTAAGATGATTCGGACTCTAGATCTCGTTCTGGATTTAAGATGAGGCCTTTGCACTTTTTGCAGATTGCAAAATGTTTCATTATTCTAGGCCTCCTGCCATACCGTACTAGGTAAAGGATGTGGCAATCCAACTCCCCTATCAACCAACCATCGAAAACCCTATGAATAGCAGAGAAGCACTGACATAGTACAGGGCATGGCATAGAGTCAGGGAGGGTTCCGTTCTCTGGTACACAGGGTTGCTGTGAGTCGGATCCAACTCACAGCATCTAATAAGAACAACAAAAATGATAGCGACGTGCTCAATACAGGCAACTGTTCTAGTATTTTCTATCCACGTTGGTTGACTCCATGAGTGCAAGGGGCCCAGTGTACCTCTGTCGCCACGGCATTCAGCGACTCAGCTTCATGGGCAACATTCAGCCCCCCACCATTCATCTCTGGGGTGTTGATGGGGGTGTTCCCACGTGCAGGACCTACTCAGACAGCATGGCAATTACCCAGCACCTGTGTTAACGTTCACAACAGACCTGTGGCCTTAATGACAGGAGGGCACCAATCCCTGGAAGAGTAAAGTAACAACTTAAAGAGGCCTCCGGTCACCTGGTAGAGGAAGGCCATGCAGGCTCATACGAGCCTTTCAATTTCTGATTTGATGCTGAAGGACAGCGGCTGGAGGTGGCTTTCACTCCCCGCTCAGCTAAAGAGACACCTGTGCTTCGCTCCTGAAGGGCAGATGATCTGGAGAGAGACCCTGCCGCAGGAGAACAGGCGCTGAGCCAGAAAGGCAGATCTGCACGTGAAGGTGAGCGCCATGTCTCCAAACTCTGAGTCCCACTGCAGGGGGAAGCCATAGCGCCTGTGCCACCCAGACACCAGCCGGGACGACAATGGCCGACTTGCCCACTGTACCCGGCCCGTAGCTTACACAGAAGAGACTGTCCATCTTTCCCTTTCCTAGGGAACAAACGATCTTCCTTGGAAAAGGTGACCAATGTCACCACCTTTTCTCTTACCCGCTACCTTTCTCAGAACTTTCCAGTTTGGATCTGAAGTGTCAGCTACGATCTCGCCCAAGGAAATAAAGGGTGAGCGACGGTAACTCGAGCAGGAGCCGAGGAACAAGAACTGCCAACACGGAGCCATTTTTAACATGGATTGGTCAGCTTTCAAAGTTTCTGAGGGAATGTTTTGTCCCAAGAAACGGGACCCCAAATCCAATTCTGACTTAGCTGATCACCCCAAGCAGATCCTAGCGCCCACCGAAGCTCACGTCTGGTAAAGGGGCAGGATGAGTCGAACACCCGCTGAAAATATGGACTGCTTATGAGATTCAGACCCCGAAGACACAAGACTGTGCAAAGCAGATTCCACCTAAGTGAATTATAAACTTAAAACATCAAAATGATCAAAATTCTAACTTGACACTTGGCGATGGGCTGGTCAAGGTCCAATCATAAACAGCAAGGGAGCCGGGCACAGTGATGCAGGCTCGTAATCCAAGGCACCTAGGCAAGAGGCCACGAGTTCAAGGCCAGAGCCAACCTTCACTAGTCAGCGAGACCCTGTCTCAAAATAAAATAAAAATTTGAAATTTAAAACTTGAAGAAATAAAGGGGAGCACCTGCCTGGGCCCTGGGTTAAACCCCTGCCCCGTACTGCAAAAAATATAAGACAAACAAAACAGCGAGACCAACAGACCTGCCTACATTTTAGAAGGTAAAATTCAAATAAAAGTGCAAGTCTTTTAAGAAAACAGAGAAATATATTTGCCATCAAGGGCCTTAACACAAAGAATTAACACAAAGTGATTTTTTAAGGAGATAAGCGTCAACAAAAATTTCAAGTCCACTTACTTAGTTCTAGTGATCTAAACAATACAAATTAAAAGATAACACTTCTATCAAGTGAGCTGTGGTTTTTCTTTTGTTGGCTGGGAAGGGAATGCTTGGATGGCCCTCTCAGCCACCGCTGCTAATAGCGGGCTCTGGTAAAAACTGAAAATGCCCACGGCTTCTGATCCAGTAATTTCGCTGTATTTTTTAAACTCCTCTTCAAACTGAAAGCACCATCCCAGAGCAGGTCATGCCATCGCCTCTAAGTCTGCACCTGTAATTAAACACCCACTGGGAAAGCGCACCTCGTTTGATGCTGGCGCATCAGAAAGGCTCTGCTTGTGCCTGGTGTGCGCCAGCAAACCCAGCACTCAGGAGGCTGAGGCAAGAGGACCCGAGGTTCAAGGCTAGCCTGGGCTACAGAGAGAGACACCGTCTCAAACCAAACCCTTTCCCTCACAAAAATAAAAAAAAGAAAAGAAAAGAAAATGATCAAGAACAAGAACCACCCTCCTGCAGTTAGCTGGTTTACAGGAGTTCCTCTTATTGTTATGCTCCATACCCCATGTGGCTTCCTTTTGCTGGTATAGTAGCTACAAGAGACAAATGTATTGAAAACAAAAAATCCCTATAGGATTAAGCAGACTTTAAAACAATGTGACAGGATATAAAACACTGATTAGTTACACTTAGAAGTGTTTTACTGATTTGTAAAGAGTAGAATGTGCCTGCCGTGACAGTATGGCAAAGATCCTATCAGATCTAGGACACTAAGCAGGGTCCGGCTGGTTAGTACTTGGACAGGAGATCGCCTGGAGAAACACCAGGTGCTGTAGGATTGGGAGAAGGACCCGGCAACCCACTCCCAAAACAATCTGCCACTGAAAACCCTATGACTAGCAGAGAAGCGCTGACAATGGTGTTTTGCTGTTGTACGTAGGGTCGCTAGTGAGTCGGATAGCACTCAATGGCACCTAACAACAACAACAAAGAGCAGAACACAAATACACAGTGCATAGTCAACCATGTTAAAACGTGGGAGGATGTGGACTGGGGTGTGTGCATGGAGGGGTGAGGCTGGGACCTCAGGCTACCTCGATCCATACTACACACCATCTCGGCTGTGATGTACAGCTATTCTCCCATTATACAGTCTTACACTAGGACAGTTTTTGCTCACTGAGAATGACGGTGTCATTGTTTCTTAACAGTATTTGCAAAATACTTAATACCAACCACATGGAAATATTAATATTGGCAGTATTACTTTCTCAAAAATCTAATTCCATCATTGTAAAATGTAAAACACATCTACTTAACTACTTTCAAATCCAAAGTAAAACTCCCCAAAATCAACCTACATACATAAAAACAGCCACTAGAATTTGAGCCAGAAACAAAGGTGAGGGAGACTTCCTTACTAGACTATCAAAATGTGCTCTACAGCAGGGAGAAATTACAATTGTGACACTGTTGCTAAATAGCTCAACCGCTGAATGAAGCTAAAACAGGACCTTGAGAAATATATGAAAATTTAGTATGTGCTAATTGGGAGCATTTTCAAAGAGGGGAAATTCAATAAAACATTAGGACCACTGGTTATTTCATGTGGAAATATTGTTTCCAATATGTTTAAGTTCCAATATGAACTTTAAAACTCTTAAATTCAATCCCTATTTTCCCTAACACAATATTCTCCAAAAGAATAAAAGGAAACTATAAAACTAAAAACTATAAAAATGCTAAAGGAAAATATAGAAAGATGTTCACAATGTTGAGACAGAAAAGGACTTCTTAACCAAGACACTAAAGCTGGTAGTCACGAAGAAAAAGAGTTGACTATCAAAAGAAAAACATTCTGTAGAGCAAAAGATACAGGCACTCGATGAGTCTAGATCACTAGATCAGGCACTAGATCACTAGTGAAGTCAACACAGACACTAGATCAGGAGAAGGCACTGCCACAGGCGAACCCTACTGAGTTCCAAGTGTCACTGCTGACTGATAAGAGCATCCACACAAGAATGCTTTAGAAGTGAAAAGGACTGAAAGGAGGAAGTGGAAGGCATGTTAAATGGCACTATAAAGACAATATAGCTTTTTTTTTTTTTTGTCCATTAGATTAGCAAAAAGTAAAGGCTGATAATGGCCAGCATGGATACAGGAAAGCGGATACTGCAAACAGACTCTCCGGAAGGAAATCTAGCAACACACAGCACTTTTCAGGTGCATATTCTTTGACCTAGTAAGTTCATTTGAAAAACAATACATAACCTGAAAGTCAAAGAAATGGGTGATTAAATTATAGTGTAGGCATACTATGCAACAAAACCCATGAGATCTTCAGTAGGCTGATTCGTGCTAGGCGAGTGATACACAAAATACCTATGCTTAAGTGGCAAAGGAAAAAGTCACAAGGCTGCATGTGTATGCACTTCTAGTGAATATTTTTAAATGGATAGAGTATGCGCACACACAATCACATACGTGTGTGTGCTCTGGAAGGTCAGGGTGGAGGAAAGTTAGAAAATAGATATTCCTCTCTGCATCTATAATTGCTTATTTATTACCAGTGGACCAGCAGGAGCCATCAAAACTTGAGTTCCTACTGGAAGACTTGAAATGGTGACTTTGAGATGGAAGAGAGGGCAAACTGCAAGCCACAAAAAGGACCTAAGCAGCCGGGCGCGGTGGCGCACACCTGTAATCCCAGCGGCCTGGGAAGTGGAGGCAGGAGGATCACAAGATAGAGACCAGAGGCAGTCTGTGTAACTTAGCGAGACCTTGTCTCAAAAAGTAAAAAAGTGGGCTCAGGGGTCCAGCACTTGCAGAGCATGCAGGGTTGAGGCCCTGGGTTCAACTCCCAGTACTGGGGAAAAAAGGACCTGACTGGCAAGTGTGACATTTGGTTACTCTAGCAGGTCCTGCAGCCTCTCCCACGCCTAGGAGCACCGCAGGTAGACAAGCTGATCTGAACCCCACCCAGCACATACTTAGGAGCTACACTCAACCCTGAACTTTGTCTACCAACTCTGCTTCGGTGACCTTAAATCCCCCGGGAGCAGAGGAGGAACCTCTTCTAAGTCCTTGTGACAGCTCGGGTTCACTGGGCAATGCCCCGTGGGGCAGTAAAATCTGCTCCATTTCACTTTCTACTAGGTTCAAGACAAGGACTTGAGAGTTTTCTTTCCCCTCATGATTGCAACTCTAGGACAATTCACTAAATATCGAAGTAGTTTATACAAAGTTTATGAAAACATCAATATTTTTAGGAAATGTTTTGTTCTCAAAAATTTGCTAAGAATAATTTTAACATGGAGATGAAAATAATTAGAAAGCTCTTATCCAGAGGTGCCAGAAGTTAGTGTTCACTGTCACTTGAAATAAGACATACTTAACAGAGAGCATCAACAATCCTGTTTACGACGTCTGAAATAGAAACTTTAAGCAAATTATACCAAAACGTCAAGAAACATAACAAGATGCTAACAATTCATAAAACAAAACCAGAATAGTGCACAAATACATGCACACACAAATATATAGATCAATCTAATTTACAGAGAAGATTTAAACTTCATAAGAAACAATGTAACAAGCGGAGTCTATCAGTAGCCAAGGAATAAACAGTAACTAACTACAGTGGGTCCCAGGAACACCTGGAAAATTCAGTGCTAGGGGATCAATCACTACTATGGGTATATACTTGGAAGAACCTAAAAGCATCAATGGATGCAGCAAAAGCATGCCATCAAATTAAAACCTACTTGGAATTTTTAAAAGGAACAAAGACCTCTCCACCAACAAATCTGGGCAGAAGACAGGCTTGTAGGAGATCATTCACATTCCAACAGTGAAACTTTAGAAGGACTCTCACCAGTGAACCCAATGAGGGCAATGTCACCCTCCATGCTACCATGGACAGTCCTTCCTGGAAATTACCAGCCTACGCTAGACCACAACATGCAACGGTCCTGAGATACCAAGGAAAAAAAGATTAAGCCATAATTAATTAGAAGGCAGACTGCCTACTCAGAAAACCCTAGTGATCTGATTGATAATTAAAATCATTACTCTTCAGCAAAAAAAAAGATACAAGATAATCATATGAAAAAGTCTAGTGATTTTCCTATTCACTGGCAATCAGAAATCAATCTTCTTAAACATTGCACTCCTAGCAGCCAGAAAAATCACCTAAGAATAAATTTAACAGAAAACAAAGTACACTCTTCAGCATACACATATGAACATGTGTACATATAAACACGTACATCCAACTACAAAGCTTCGCTGACAAGTTTAAAACGGAAACAGATTTAGAGAAATGCCATCTGCGTTAAGAAATGAATATAAGACGACTCATCAGTTAAACATGACTATTCACCACTCAGATTAATCTAGAAATTCTATGCAAACTCCTGCCATGAAAACCTCCACCATATTTTCTCACAGAGCTTGACAGGATGCGTTTAAATTTCCTATAGAAGGATGTGAGATTTCTTAAAAAGCCAAACTAACTTTGAGGAATCACGGCAAACAGGAGGATTAGGCAACGCGATATGAAAAATCGTAAAGATGCCCTGTCATCGTTACAGCAGTATTACAAAGAATGTGCAAACTGGCTGCAGGAACAGTATCAGAGCGAAACCGGGACCCCTCCTCTGGTGGGTAATCCGGCAGGCATCTTAGGTGTGAGATGTTCTTGCCCTTCCACAAAGCACCCCGCACACAGGACGCACTCTGGGAATTCACTGCCAACGCTGGACACCTCAAAGAACAGAATTGCAAATAGCCTGATGTCCTTCAGTGCGCAAAATGACTAATCACTGAATGCTACAGAGACAGAGAGCTAGGAAACTAGGAAAAGAAACGTGGGCGCATCTTTACACTTCTGCAGGGCATCTTGTTGATGGAAAAAGTTCCAGTATTATACCCTCTGTGTGAATTCTAAACATATTTGCAGTACTTCCTATGTTTCCTAATGCACAAATACGTAATTACGCGCCGTGTGAACAAGCAAATTCCAACCCAATAGGTCTCGGTGGTGCCTGAGCTTGCGCGCTTCTAACGGACAGACTCTGAGGAGTCTGGCTCCTCTGAAGGCCCCAGAGGAGGGCAGCAGCAATACTTACTGAGCTGGGGGTGAAATCACACGCACTGTTTAATTTACTTTACAAGAGCAATGCAACTAGGTATTTGTGGGAGTAAAAGCTAGTTTTTAAAAACCCGGATAGAAAACTTTTGAGGAGACAGTTACTAAATTCCAGAAGTCACACAGTGGGAAATACACAGAGAGGGTCCATTAGCGTTAGCCAGCACTGCTCCTCAAACGATAATCAGTAAGTGGGCTGGAAGAGGGCAGGGCTGAGGGAACATAATGGAGAAGCTAGGGGAGACAGCCCCTGATTGCCGCAAGGGTCTTCCAAAAACACGAAATCAAATGCCCTGTTTTTATTTAAAATTGCTTAAGTCCTGTAAGCGCATTAAAAGTAATCGCTATTTCTATCTGAAGTTATATGTACGCAACATAATTCAGGGTTTTTTTACATGGTGTACTATGTTTTATTCACATCATATTCTTGTTAATTAATCCTTCCAAAGGAAATCTTTCTTAACTACCGAAGAACTAATGAGCTCGCAGAACGTCCCCTCTATAATGCCAGCCAGGAAGTCTCCAGGGCTGGCGCCTGACAGTGGGTGCACCGGGAACCGAGGCTTCACGAGCAACCAGGAAATCGTCCCCTCCGGGTTGACCGCTATCCTGACTCCCTCACCTCAAATCTGTGGCCTCAGAATGAGATTGCTGTTGAAAGCCTGGATTTTAAAGATACAACTAAACTGAAATGAGACCTTGTGGAGAGGTCCTAACTATGGCTGGTGTCCTTATAAGAAATGCGGACACACACAAACACACCATGGGACATGCACAGCCAGAGACCCATGAGGGCAAGGCTAGGAGGACAGGCCATGCTAAGTTCTCAGCTGAAACCAAACCTGCCCACACCTGATCCTGAACTTCAGCCTCCAGAAGTGAGAGAAAATAAATTTCTGTTCCTTAAGCCACAGAAGTCTGCATATTTAGTTACAGCGGCCCCAGAAGGCTAATACAAAAGGTCGCAACATTGTTTCCATGGAATTCTTGCCAAAAAACGTACTAACCTGAATTTAGGGACAATCGATTAAAAAAAAAAACTTAAAAAGACAGTCTTCAAAAACATCAAGGTCATTAATGGAAAGACTAAGGAACTGTCACAGGTTGAAAGAAACTAAAGACAAATGACAGCCGGTCACGGTGGCGCACACCTGTAATCTCAGCAGCTCAGGAGGCGGAGGCAGGAGGATCGCGAGTTTGAGACCAGAGGCAGTCTGTGTAATTTAGCGAGACCCTATCTCAAGAAGTAAAATAATGGGCTGGGGGTGCAGCTCAGTGGTCCAGCACTTGCAGAGCAAGCATGAGGCCCTGGGTTCAACCCCCAGTCCCACAAAAAAAAAAAAAGACAACCACCACCCAGGAAAAGGGGACATTAATGGGGAAAGTGGTGAAATGTGAACAGAATCTCTCTGGTAAATCCCAATATACCAGGTTTTGATAACTGTCCCGTGGCCATGGGGGATGGTAAGATTCAGGACACTGGGCGAAGGGTATGAGAACTCTGTACCAATCTTGCGACTTTTCTGTAAGTGTGAAATTACTCCAAAAGGAAAGGTTTGAGCCATTTTTTAAACGTTGAGAGCCATTAAAATATTTTGGTAGGGAACGCAAGGATCAGGTTGCCAGTTCAGAAAGATCATTCTGGGAGCCACGCCGTGGAAGCAGGAACTTACTGACTCTCCATCCAAGCCATCCCTGCCCTGCTGTGTGCCACCCAGCACGCAGACACTGCAGCCAGCGCGTGTGACCTAGGCTTGGCCAACAGAGGGTGCTAGAGAGACAAGGCAGGGAAAGTGCCCTTCCAGGCCCTTCCTTCCGCTCTGTGGCGTTGCAGGTGGCACCGGCTGGCAGGCTGGCAGGCAGGGTCCCCCTCACTGTCCTCCTCGGCACGCACCCACTGCTTGGAGGTCGCGATCCCAGCGGCAGATAGGTGGCCTGCTCCAAGCTTCCTCCGTGCCCTCTTCACCTGCTGCCTTCCGTGGCTGCACCGCTGTATACGTCAGGGCAGGGTCTTCGTCAGGGTCTCTGCTGACCCCGTGACAGTCTGTGCTCCATGTCAGCCTGACAGGCAGCTGGCAGGGCGTGACTTCTGGGGTGTCTACAAGGCTGTCTCTCAGAGAGCTCAGCTTGTGAATGAGCAGATCTTACAGCGCTCACCTTGCCTCAATGTGGGGGCATCACCCACTTCCTGAGGGACCCCTGGGACAAAAAAGCAGAGGCAGGGCAAATTCCCATGCGCTCGGCTCTGGTGGGGACGTGTGTCCTTCTGCAGCCCCAGACCCCGATGCTCCTGGGTCCCAGACCTTTGGACCCACAGGGGCTCACACCATTGGCTCCCGTATTCCTGGGTCTCCAGCTTGGAGGCAGCAGGTGGTGGTTCGCAGCCTTCCAAAAGGGTGTCACCATCTGAGCCAACTCTCAGAGCACATCTACCCATCTACAGATGCTACTGGTTGTTTCTCTGGAGAACCCTGATGAACACCCCTTATTGTGGTTGTTAAGTGGCAGCAAGTCAGGTCCGACCCATAGTGTACAATAGAAGGAAACACTCCCTGGCACTCCCCGTACAACAGAACAAAACACTCCCTGGCACTGTGCCATGTACGCCATCTTTTTTATGCTTTAGCCCACTGTTGCAGCCACTGTGTCAATCTGTCTAGTTGAGGGTTTTTCTTTTTTCATTGACCTGCCACTCTCCCAAACATGACGTCCTCCTCCAGGGATCGGTCTCTCCTGACAACATGTCCAAAATACCTAAGACACAGTCTGGCCATCCTTGCTTCCAAGGAGCTCTCTGGCTGCACTTCTTCTAGCACAGATCTGTCGGTTCTTTTGGCAGTCCATGGTATATTCAATAATTGTCCCCAGTACCATAATTCAAAAGCGTCAACTCCTCTCCTTATCAACTCTTCTTTATTTTGGGTTTTTTTTTGTCTTGGTTTGGTTTTTTTGAGTCACGGTCTCACTATGTAGCCCTGGCTCGGTTCAAATTTGTAATCCTCCGGCCTCAGCTTCCCAAGTGCTGGGATTCCAGATGTGTGCCACTATGCCTGGCATTCAAATACATTAAAAAAAAAAAATCAAAAAAACACCCCAGCAGTCTGTGTGCTGGTCAAGTTTGAGCAACGGTACCACAGCCTAGAAACTGAAGACAGGCTGTTTTGTTGCAGTAGTGGGGACAGGGAGCAAATCACACCGCTGAGTGTCATTTCCAAGCGACGAGGGAGGACAGGGCACTGGCGTCAAGGGTGGGCCTCTGTCTCAGATCAGTGGGGTGGTGACGCAGTCCTGCGGTGACAGGGGTGTGTGAGATCTGAACACCCTTCAACGTAACCAGAGACTCCTAGCTAAGAGCGGTGATGAACACCCGCCCCACACGGTGTTCGGATCTCAGGCAGAGCTCTGCCCTGGTCACGACCCAGTGATTACTTCTGGTCTCAGTCCCAGCACCCTCAAGGGTCAAGGTGGAAGACGGCGACTCAGTGAAGTTACCATCCAGGACCTTCCTCCCCGCGCTGGTCCAGTCTGTGCCACGCGGCGCAGCCGGGCTCGCGTAGCCTCCTGACACGGCAGCCACGCTTCTGCCCTCCCTACTGGTCCGAGGGGCCGAGAGCTCAAGCGTGGCAAAAATCACAGAGTACAGAGATGGCAGCAAAGCCCCAGAGCACGCACCGCAAGCCACGGCATTCCAAAGCTGGGCATTTAAGACAGCAGGGCAAGCCTGCTGGGCCCTGAGATGCAGAGGAAAAAAGACACGCTTCAAGAACAAGACGTGAAATTTTCATCTCCACCACAAGACACCTCTTATAAGGACAATAATCGCTCACGCACAGCTGGGTGAAACAGCTTTGAAATCCCACAAAACAAGTATCACTCACAAGCATTACTCACAAACCACCTTCAGGAATACAGAGATGAAAAAAGCCAAGAGAGCTAGTCAAAGGCTGACAGCAGGTAGCAGGCCACAGCCTACGCTGGGGCACAAAGCTACGGGTCCACGAGAGGTGGGAGATCAAACCAGAGAACACACAGGCGGGCCAAGTCCCCCATCTTGCAAGGGAAAGGGTGACGAGGGCACAGGAACGTGGCCACCCTGGCTGTATAGAAGTGCTGGGTAGAAAAACGGTGCCCACGTGCCAGCCTTCAAGCAGGATGAGCCCTGGTTTGCCTCAAGCTGGCAGAAAGGGTGGGGGACGGACAGCAGAGGCAGCTGCAGTCTCCCCTAGGAAAAAAAAAAAACCTCTTCAGCTGTCAGTCAAAGGAAAATGAGGCACCCTGCAAGCTACAGGGTGCTATTGAGCAGGGACAGATCACCAGAAGCCAAAGGTGCCCCATGCAGCAGGAAGAGGGGGAAGCTATGGGCACCTAATGGAGGGGACAGAAGGGCCCCAGTGCATGGGACAGGTCAGCAGTCAGCATCAGAACAGCAGCCTGAACGCCTCCACCTGCAGGTGCGTGAGCAGGACCCAGATCTCCCTGGAACCAGCCAGAACCCCTTCCACTAAGGACAGGTGTGAGGGATGGCAGCAGTGGGCAGCGGGCAGTAGGGGAGAGAGGCTCAGAGCAGACCACAGGGAAAGGAAGGACGGAGCCAACCCACCAGGGACGGCTCGACACTTCCTGAGCTGGCAGAAGAGGGCACCCGGGAGCTGCAGCTTCCCAACCCCTCTCCTTACCAAACCTTGAGGAAGTGCGTGGGGCAGTATCATGTCCAAAGCAACAGATAAAGGATGGCGGCTGGATCTTGCTAATGAGAATCACCCCACTTTTCAAAAATGAGCAGAATAATGAACGTGTGGAAGACACACTTCGGAAACCAACCATACCCTAGCATTTCCAAACTGAAAAAAGCCAACTTTCTATAAGGGTAGGAGGGTGGAGAAGTCACTCAAACGCCCAGAGATCAGATGTATAATAATTGAATTAAAAAAAGAAAATCTAGCCAGGTGCAGCTCAGTGGTCCAGCACTTGCAAACCATGCAAACGCGAGGCCCTGGGTTCAACCCCCAGTACCGCAAAAAAAAAAAGAGAGAGAAGAAAAGAAAATCTAAAGACAGTGTTCCCAAAAGCCTGGGAAAGCGTTAAAAAGTACAACCAGAAGGGGTGAGAATGGCCAGTCCGTGGCTTTGCAGAGAAGGCCACTGCTCAATCACCACTGCCATGGCTGCAAAACAAGCGGCAGGAAAAGCTAGAGGCTTACCAGCTAAAAACCCAGATATCAGAACTCAGAGCTGGGGAAGCAACGGGAACTCAAAGCATTCCAATGGCACTAGGATTGTGGGGTGACGCCCAAAGGCAGGCGTGAAACAAAATGCCCAAGCCAACAGCTTCGCTCCATGTGAGCCGGGGAAACCGTGAGCGGCATGGTGGGAAGGAGTTGGGAACCAGAAAGAATCTTGTGAAAGTGAAACAGAGAACGAATTAAAAAATGAAAATAAAAAGGAAGGAAGAACCCTGAGAAAGAGTAACACGGAGTCACTTCTGTGAATCTCCTGTTCTTTCCCAACTGTGCTCAACTAAGATGGTAGAAGATTCAAGTGTCAGGAGTGCAGGGCTCAAACCTGGCAGAGCAGCTACAAAGCAGGGGGGTCCCAAGACAGCAAACCAGAGGGAAGGGGTCCATCTCTACCAGGATCCTTGGCGACTTCCAGTTTTGCAGGTGCAGGGGAGGCCCACAGGGGGGCAGAGTGACAAAGCATCAGTGGAAAGACATACAGAGGTATTGTTGTTGTTATGTGCCGCACAGTCCGGTCTGACTCTTCATGACCTGTGTACAACAGAAAGGAACACTCCCCGACACTGTGCCATGCCCAGTACCACGTCAGTGCTTCTTTGCTATTCACAGGGTTTTCAATGGCTGTTTTGGGAGTGGGCTGCCAGGTACTTCTCCCATTTTTGTGGTGCTGGGGATCGACCCCAGGGCCTCAGAGAGTACAGAGCAAGCACCCTACCAACTGAGCTAAACCCCTCCAGGACAGAGAGATATAACCAGCTTCAAAGTGAGGGCACAACACTGTTATCGTTTGACTCTAAGCAACTGAACTGTCTGCTACAATAAAAACCCAGTAGCCGGGCGTGGTGGCGCACGCCTGGAATCCCAGCAGCTCGGGAGGCAGAGGCAGGAGGATCGCAAGTTCGAGACCATAGGCAGTCTGCATAACTTAGTGAGGCCCTGTCTCAAAAAGTAAAAAAATGGGCTGAGGGTACAGCTCAGTAGTCCAGCACTTGCAGAGCATGCAGGCCAAGGCCCTGGGTTCAACCCCAAGTACCACAAAATAAATAAATATATGTGTGTGTGTGTGTGTGTGTGTGTGTGTGTGTGTGTGTGTTAAAATTAAAATAAAAAATAAAAATAAAAACCCAGTGATCCTCAGGAATACAAGAGAGTTCAGGGTCACTACAGCCCATGTCCAACTTTGAATGAGACAAGGAAAAATTAGGGAAGTATGATCCATGTGAAAACAGAAAATTAGCAAAACCTGACTCCAAGTGAGCCTGGATATCAGACTTAAGAGATTTCTAGGAAGATACAGGTGGGGCTGGGATTTAGCTCAGTTGGTAGAGCGCTGCGCTGCAGTCTCTGAGGTCCCGAGTTCAATTCCCAGCACTGCAAAAATGGGAGAAGGACCTGACAATCCACTCCCAAGGCAATCCTGAAAAAACAGTCAGCCAATGAAAACCCTATGAGGGTCACTATGAGTTGGATACCGACTCGACGGCACCTAACAACAACAACAGGAAGATACAGATATTTCAAAGCAATTTTAAATGGAATTAAAGGAAAAGTGAGAATCAATGATTGCGCAGATAAGGCAATCCCAATGGAGAAAACGAAACTAGAAAAATGAAAATTCTAGATCTGAACAAAACACTTCTGAAGTAAACTCAAGTAGACTGGGTAAGCAACAGACTGAGGGTTTCTTCCACCACCTGAAATGAACCTGAATACAGAATAATCTTGAGAACGTAAAGAGACAGATACAAAAATGAGTACAATTCAGGGGTGTGTGGTAATAGGAAGCACTACACTACTGAGCATCTCAGAGGAGGAGAGGGAGGAGACCAAATTATAACATCTAAAGAATCCCCAAAAGGCTCAATAATCCTCAAACCGCACACCACAAACAGCACTAAGAGCAACTTCTCTTCAGAGACTATGTGGCTATGTAGGGCTGGGATTTAGCTCAGTGGGTAGAGCGCTGCGCTGCAGTCTCTGAGGTCCTGAGTTCAATTCCCAGCTCCGCAAAAATGGGAGAAGGGCCTGGCAACCCACTCCCAAGGCAATCCCGAAACAGTCATCCATTGAAACCCTATGAGGGTTGCTATGAGTCGGATACCGACTGGACGGCACCTAACAACAACAAAATGTACCTATGTGCACATAGGAAGACTCTGGGACAACACATACATTCAAATGGTTGGAAAGAGAAAAACCTCTCAGCCAAGAATTCTAGCATCCAGCACCAACTATCACTTAAATATGAAGGTAAAGGAAGGGCACTTCCAATTAAACTAATGAGATCTGAGCTACAAGAATAACGTTCTCTAGTCCAAATGGAAACTACACTAGATGGCAACTTGGATCTGTAAGAAGAAATGAAGAGTGAGAAATGGTAATTATGTAGGTATGGATAAGAAAAGCAATTTCTTATCTAGGTTTCTATAAAAGATCACAGATTGAAGCAAAATCTGCACCACTGATGTGTTTACAAAATATATAAATGTAACACATATGACAATACTAAAGATAACAGAGGGAGATAAAAATACACTATTGAAAAAATATACTTTCAACCACTAGAGATTCAATATTAATGCCAAGTGGCTTCAGATAAAGCTAAGATGCACACTGTAACTTCTAGATCAACTAGACACACAAAAAAGCAAACATAGATGCTGTTGTTGCCATCGGGCCATGCGCAACTCATAGCGACCCCCATAGGGTTTTCAATGGCAGACTGTTTCGGGATTGCCTTGGGAGTGGGTTGCCACGGCCTTCTCCCATTTTTGTGGTGCTGGGAATTGAACTTAGGACCTCAGAGACTGCAGAGCAGCGATCTACCAACCGAGCTAAATCCCAGCCCAAACATACAGCTAGAAGACCAAAATAGTTACTATGGAACAAGAAAAATGTCTGATTAACACATAAAACAACAAAAGCAAATAAAATCTGCTCCCTAAAAAAACACAAAACAATAGACCTAAACACAGTATTAGTAATTACAGGTAAATGGTGGGCTGGGGAAAATCTGCCTCAAGTGTGATGACCTAGGTTCAATCCCCAGCACCGTTAAAACTAAAAAAAGAGAAGGAAAAATGTGTTTCCAATGCAAATGGCAAAAATTCTAATCAAAAGGCAGAAAATGTCAGATTGATTTTTTTTAAAAACCAATAAACAACTATACTCTAGTTTCTGAAGAACTTTACATCTCCAGGAAAAAAACTAAAAATAACGGGCTAGATAAAAATATACCAAGGCTGGAACATATATATTAAACGTAAAATGAAATGAACTTCACAGAGTATTACTAGAAACAAAAAGGGACATTTCACAATGATTTTTAAAAGGCAACAAATTAAGGATATATCAATATTTGAAATCTACATCTATCTAATGGCAGGGCTTCAAAATATGTGACATTTAAGGATGAAACAAATATGCATGACAGTTGGAGATGCTAATATACCAGTATTTCTCAATGATAAAAATGGGAGGGAAATCAGTACAGATTTGGTAGATCTAAATGACAGTATCAACCTTAATTTATCTGATCCTTAGGAAGACATTCCACCAACGATGGAAAAATTTTTTCAAGTGTCCATAGAACATCCACTGGTGCAGACCATACACTGGCACATAAAACAAGCCTGACAAGATTCCAAAGCAGTCTTTTGGAAAATGTTCTTTCACTGGGATGGAATTAAAAATCAACAACAAAACATATAGGAAAAACTCACGTCTGAAAATTAAGTCTACACAATCCACGTGCCAAAGAAGAGATCACAAGAGAAAATAGAAAATGTTTTGAAGTTGGTTAAAATAAAAGCATAAGCCAGGTACAGCGGGGCTCAGCTGTAGCTCTAGCCACTCAGCATGGTGAAGTGGGAAGGTCACCTGGGCCCGCAGTTGCACACCAGCCTGACAACATTAATGAGACTCAGTCTCAAAAAAATAAAATTTAAATTTAAAAATTAAACCATAAAATTGACAGGGTATGCTAACACAAAGCTTAGGAAAAACTTTAAAACATTGTTGCTGCTATTGTTAGGTGCAGGACTCATAGCCACCTTCACAGGATTTTCAATAGCTGTTTCAGGATTGCCTCTGGAGTGGACTGCCCTGTCCTTTTCCCATTTTTGCAGTGCAAAAAATGCAGAGCAGCTCTCTACCAACTGAGCTAAACCCCAGCCCCATTATAATATTAGATGTTTAAAAAAATGCAAGAAAAGTCTTCAACCAATAACCTACACTTCCAATTTGAAAGGGAAATGTAAATATTAATAAAGAGCAGAAGCAATAAATCCCTTTCAAGACATGACTTACACCCAGACTGACTTAAGAAATCTGAAATCTGCATAGCCTTACGTCCACCAAAAACAGGGGTCCACACTCTAAAAACTTTTCACAAAGAAAACCTCAGAACCAGGTGGCTTCATTAATAAATTCTAGTAAACATTTATGGAAGAATGAAAACCAATCTAACACAACCAATTTCAGAAAATAGGGGGAGAGAATGCTTCCTAACTCCTTTTACAAGGCCAGCATCACCCTGGCGTGAAACAAGCAGAGGCCATTAAGGACCCATGCACCCTATGAACCTACACAGCACCCCTCAGGGCAGTAACACAGTTCAAAGGGTCACACGTTCCCAGGTCACTCCAACTCTGATCAAAAGTATATCCCATCTGCTTTTAGACCACAGAACTATGGAAGGTAAGAAACATAAACTAACAGAAACTCAAACGATGTATAAAGAAAAGCGGTATAGGGGTTTGTCATCAGCTGTAATACTAATAAAGACAATAAACCAATAAATGTATACACATTTGTTGTTGTTCTTGTTAGGTGTTGTTGAGTCGTGTCCAATTCATACTGACCCTCATAGGGTTTTCAATGGCTGTTTCCGAGGGAGTGGATTGCCACGTCCTTCTCCCATTTTTGCAGCGCTGGGAATAGAATTTGGGATGTCAGAGACTGTAGAGAGGCTCTCTACCAACCGAGCTAAATCCAAGCCCCAATAAAGACTGTAAACCAATAAATTTATACCCAGTTAGAAATCCATTAATAGCGACAACTGTGACATTATCTTTAGACATACCAATTTACTATCCCCCAAAATCCTCACTAAAATAATTACTTAAAGATGTCCATTGCTAAACTGGGTACCATAGCACACACGTGTAATCCCAGCAACTGGGGAGGCAGATGCAGGATCCCAAGTTCAAGGCCAGAGGCAGCCTGGGCAACTTAGTGAGACCTTGTCTCACATATAAAAAATACAAAAGGGGCTGGGGTCAGCTCAGTGGTGGAGTGCTTGAGAAAGGCAAGTAAAGGGGAAGACAGGGGTGGGGAGGAATGGATGGGAAGCAGGGGAACAAAAAGGAAAGGAAAGGAGAGGAAAGGAAAGGAAAGGAAAAGATGGCCCCTGTTAGATACATACTGAAGAGAACAGAAAACACGTTCTCACAAAATCTTCCACATTGGGGCTGGGATTTAGCTCAGTTGGTAGAGAGCCGCTCTGCAGTCTCTGAGGCCCCAAGTTCGATTCCCAGCACCACAAAAATGGGAGAAGGATGTGGCAATCCACTCCCATGGCAATCCCGAAACAGCCATTGAAAACCCTATGAGGGTCGCTATCAGTCACACACAACTCGAGGGCACCTAACAACAACTCTAACACCTATTAATAAAAAATAAAATGAAATATAAAAGAAAAGAGAAAAAAAAATCTTCCACATCAGTGCTCATACCAGCATTATTTGTAATGAACAAAAAACAGAAAGCTGGGCACCGGCACACGTAACCCCAGTAGCCTGAGAAGCAGAGGTAGGAGGATCATAAGCTCAAGGCCAGAGGCAACCCATGTAACTTAGTGAAAGTCTGTCACAAGATAAAAGAAATGTTTTAAAAGAAGGGCCTAGTGGTGCAGCTCAGCGATGGAGCATTTGCAAAGCATGCGTGGGACCCTGGGCGCAGTATGACAAAACAACAGCAACAACAAAAAACACTCAAGTGCTCACCAGCTGATGAATGGATAAACAACACTGAGGACAGATACCCACAGAAGTATTATTCAGTCATAAAAAATGAAGCGTTGCTGTATTCCGTAAGGACCCCCTGAAAACATTACATTCAGATTGTGCACATTTAAAAAGGAAATGAGACCCCTGTCTTATACAAAATGTGCAAGATAAATACAGGGTGATTAATATTCATTCATAGTGCAAAAAGCAAAACTTCTAGACGGAATGTAGAGGACACTGGGGGAGAAAGGATTTCTGAATCAAGAAACAAAATGAAGGAAAATTTCAACTACATTAAGATGTAAAACTTCATTAGTTTGGGAAGTAAAACACGTAACTATATGACTTATTTAAGAAATTCTTTTTTGTGGTGTTGGGGATTGAACTCAAGACTGAGTTTGAAATTTTAATGAAGAACTAAGAAATGTTACACATCGGAAGATATTTCCCACATACGGAAGGAACAAAGCTGAACATCCATTGCATACCAGGAGCTCCAAGAAATCAATAAGGAAAAGGCAGAAGAAACGCAAGCCAGTGAGGAAGGATCTTATATAAAATTCTACCATTCTTTCACACTGACTTCTACTTATTTGTCTTGTTATGTAGCATGGACGATTCCTTTGTGTGTGTGAGTGTGTGTGTGTGTGTGTGTGTGTGTGTGTGTGTGTGTTTACTTGGGGGTTAGGGGCTGGGATTTAGCTCAGTTGATAGAGCGCCGCTCTGTAGTCTCTGAGGTCCCAAGTTCGAGTCCCAGCACCACAAAAACGGGAGAAGGACGTGACAACCCACTCCAGAGGCAATCCTGAAACAATCAGCCACTGAAAACCCTATAAGGGTCGCTGAGTCACACACAACTCGACGGCACCTAACAACAACAACAACTTGGGGGTTGAACCCAGGGGCCCTCCATATACTTTGCCAGTGCTCTACCACTGAGCTGCACCCTCAGCCCTTCCCTGATCCTACCACAATTTTCCATGACAGACGCTGTCACGCACTGGCCCTCGGGGGTAAGGAAACACTGCAGAGCTCTTAAAGGACCCTGTGGCCTCAGGTAGTAGCAGGTGCTCCGTCTGAATCACTGAGTTCCGGCCCGCAGGAGGGCTGCCCAGGACTGGGGAAGGACTGTCCAGGGCTGCCTGGGAGCAGAGCCAGGCGTCCACCCCTGGGTCACTCCCTCCCCTGTGAGGCTATTAAAGAGGGAGGGCCCCTGGGAACCAGAGCTTCGGGATGAAGCAGCTCTGCTTGGGGTTCCCGGGATAAAGGATAAAGGGGCAGGCAAAGCATCCTGAGCCCCCCCACCACAGGCCTGCTGGGGGAGCCCTATGGCCTTAGGGTGGCTCAGTACACGCCATCTTGGGGGAGGGGTCCCTGCAGGAGGCTGGTCTCGCAGGTGCACGGGAGGAAGTGGCAACACCCCCTGTTCCAGAGAGTCCAGCAACTGTGTCCTAACAGGTGCGGTGGAAAGGGAGCGGGCTGGGCTGGGAAATCCCAGGGGACCGTGGCTCATGGTGAAATGCGAATTCCCCACCTCCGCGGGAAGCCCAGCAGCAGCGCAGCCCCTGGAGGAATGGGAATTTCCATCTACTCTGAGTTCTGTCACCTGGGAGGGGAGGCTTGGGAACCCCACAGGCTTTCGCATCTTTCCCTACAGCCTCCGGGCTACTCAGGGTCCCAGCTTCCACCTTCACCACACCAGCGTCCTCATGGGCTCCAAGGTCTCCTTTTCAAACTCAAAGTGCTTTTCCTGGAAGGGAGAGATGTGCTCCACGTCAGAAGCAGCCTTCTAAGAGTTCACCCCATCCCTCCCCTGCCACAGAAGCCAGCCATCGGGAGCCCCAAGACTGGGACCCTGGGGTTTTAGCTTCCCTTTTAGTAGAATTATGGCTGAAAGACCTGAATTTCAGAACCATCCTTCCCCACTCCCATTTCACAGTTGCGGTCTATTTCTCCATGGGGCCATCTTTCAGACAACGGGGATGATGTCCTATAACTGCCCAGTTTGGGGCCCAGACCCCCACCTTTGTTCTGTTGACTTTGATCAAGTTTCAGGTCTTAACACTTGACTTCCTCCTACAAAGGTGTACACACACACCGTGACAAGATCTCCTTTTTCTGACCTCTTCAACCTACTATAAAGAATCACTGCAAACGTCATTTTGAAGCAGCTACAACCTGAAGGGTTGGGCGAAGTACTGGGCAACCCACTCCCAAAAATCAGTCTGCCACTGAAAACCCTATGAATAACAGAGAAGCACTGACAGTGTTTTGCCTGCTGTACATAGGATCGCTATGAGTCAACAACAATCTGAAGCTATGTAGGAAGCACCGCCTCCCTGAGGAATGCGCATTTAGACGGGCACCTGTCAATGCAGTCCAGTCCTTCTCAAAGGCTCACTGAGGAGCAAGATCTAGTGGTGTTGAGGACCAGCAAGCCCCATCACTCTGGAGGAAATGGTACCTTTACGGACCTACAGACACACAGTCCCCCCACCTTACTTAGGATTTTGCCTCCCATGATCTCAGTTACCCACAGGCAACTCTGGTCCAAACATGTCAAAAGGAAAGGTTCACAGACACAACTCACAGGTTTAAAACTGGACCCCGCTGTGAACAGCATGAACTCTCACGCCACCCTGCCCAGCACGTGAATCATCCCTCGGCCTGGTGTGGCCACGCCATACAAGCCACCTGCCCATGACTCACTCAGGGGCCATTTGGTTAGCAGACTGTCACCGGGCCACAGTGCTTGTGCCCTAGTAACCCTTCCTAATGGCCCCAAAGTGCAGGAACAGTGAGGCTGGCAGTGAAGACAGGACAAAGGGACGTTGCACAGTGCTCCTCTGAAGTGAAAAGTAAAACTACATAGAGAAGGAGGGAGTGGAGCCCCCCAGAGCTGACCCACGTCCGTGGGGCATGACATCCTTTTTACAAACTAAGGTTGCTTTTTGTTGTTGTTGTTGTTAGGTGCCGTTGCATCATGTCCAACTCATAGTGACCCTCATAGGGTTTTCAATGGCTGATTGCTTCAGGATTGCCTCAGGAGCAGATTGCCATGCCCTTTTCCCATCTTTACGGTACTGGGAATTGTGAATCCAGGACCTCAAAGACTGCAGAGCGGCTCTTTACCAATTGAGCTAAATCCCAGCCCCATTGTCTTCATTCTCATCTATGTTACATAGCTGCATTCTCCAGTTACAGGCTAGATTAAGATGGTAAGCAGTGAACTACTGTTGAATAACAGATACATTTTGACCAAAGAACATTCATAACCTATAATCAACACTGTTGGTTTTTATCAAACAAATGTTAGTAATGTACCATCCTCTAGAATACAAATGGAAAGCAGACACAAAATAAGATACTTCTCAAACACACAAGCTAACTTCTTCACCTACTTAACACTATTGTTAGAGGACATCCTTCTCCTACATAAAAATATATAAGTTTCACTAAGGAAAGCATAAAACCTAGTAGTTATGAGCTATGTAATGTGGTGCATACCAGTAATCCCAGCAATGCTGGAGGCTGAGGCAGGAGGATGGTGAGTTTGAGGCCAGAGGCAGCCTGCAAAACAAGACCCTGTCTCAAAATAAAAAACAAAAAACAGACAGGGGTGTGGCTCAGTAGTAGTGTGCTTGCAAAGCCTGAGTGAGGTCCTAGGTTCCACCTCCAACCACTGCAAATAAAGACAGAAAAAAAAAAAAGAAAAGAAAAAAAGACAAAGAAAACAGACCAACACTGGTGTGTCAGAGATTGTCTCAAAAAAAACAAGCAAAAAAGAAAGAGCATACAGAGGAGGAGTGTTATTAGAATGGCCCAGAGCTTTTCAGAACTGAAAAGGTACAAATCCACAAAGGCAGCACAAGGGACACCAAGCTTACTTACTGAAAGAAAGTCACAGGAAATACAATGCGGTAAAATTACAGAACATCAAAGTCAAAGAAACTATCTCAAAGGCAACCAGAAATAGAAGACAGATTTCCTCAAACTACATCTAGTGTGACAATGAGCTCCTCAAGAATAATGGAGAAGCAAAAGATAATGGAATAGGATCTCTGAAATGCTGAAAGAAAGCAACCAATGGGGGGGGGGGGAGGCGGGAAACCAGGTATCTCATTTTCTATGAGATGTGATTCTATGGTTCAAAATTAAGGGCAAAGAGCCAGGCATGGTGGCTCATACCTGTAATCTCAGCAGTCAGAAGGCTGAGGCAGGAGGATTCTGAGTTAGAGTATAGCCTGAACTATACAGGAAGAACCTTGTCTTAAAAAAATAAAAAATAAAAATAATTAAAAATAAGGGCAAAATAAAAACATTTCCAGATAATGAAAAAAGGAACTAGAGACTTTCTCACTCCATAATACCTTACTGAAGAAATGTCTAAATAATATATTCGAAAAAGGAAAAAAAGAATTCCAGATGAAGTAGTGAGACAGAAGACTGATAATAAAAATCAGAGAAATTGGTAAAGATATAAGTAAACTTAAACTATCATTGCCTACGTGAAGAAATAATGTCCCATTCTGTCACATAATAAAACACTGGCAAACATATTCGGGGACAGATCAGAGTTAAAGAATCTTAAAGTCCCTGTATTGTCGCAAGTGCTGGAAGAGGTAGCCATCCCAATGGATGCCCAAATCACAAAACCGAAACACAAGAAACATGAAAAGCAAGGCAACATGTCTCCTCCAAAAAGGAGACTTTGGATTCAACTACTGAATCCAAAGATACTGACATGGTTGAAATACCAGACAAAGAATCTAAAAATCTACTTGTAAAAATGGTCGGTGACTTCAAAGAGGACATAAAAAAGGAGGTGAATGAAGTAAGAAAATCAACTGGGGACCTAGGTAAGAAAGTCACCAAGGCAGAAGACAAAGGCAGCAAAATAGATGAGAAATCCAGCAAGGAAACTGAAATTTGGGGGAAAAGAATCCAGAAATGTTGGAAATGAAGAACTCAATATAGCAAATAAAAAACACCATGGACAGCATCACCAGTAGATGAGCTAAAGCAGAAGGACTATCTGAAATGGAAGTCAAGGTTGATTAAACAATACGTTCAGATATCAATAAAGGACATGATGACAACTTCCAAGAAACCTGAGACGTGATCAAGTGACCAAATCTAAGAATCCAGCAGATAGGAGGGGAGGCTGAGATAAAAACTAAAGGCATAGACCAGCCACAGTGGCTCATGCCTGTGATCCCAGCGACATAGGAGGCAGAGGCAGGAGGATACCAAGTTCAAGGCCAGAGGCAGCCTGTACAACTTAGTGAGACCCTGTCTCCGGATAAAAACTTTTTAAAAAGAGGTTGGGGACGCAGATCAGTGGTAGAGTGCTTGCAGAAGCATGCATGGCACCCTGGGTTCAGTCCCCTAGTACTGCCAAAAAAATGGACATCTACCTACAAGAAGCATTTTGAACCACAAATAGAGAGGACCAGAAAAGCCTCTCCACAAACACATTATAGTTAAAATGCCAAGACTATAGAACAAAGAAACAATTTGAAAAGCTGCAAGAGGAAAACATCAACCCACAAAGGCAATGCCATCAGAACATCAGTTCTATTAGCAGAAAGCCTAAAATCCAGAAAAGCATGGAATGATATATTTCAAGCCCTGAAAGTTAGTAACTGCCAAGATTATTATACCCAGCAAAGTTATCATCTAAAGTTTATGGAGAAATAAAGACCTTCCAAGACAAGCATACACTAAAGCAATTCATGACCATCAAGCCTGCACTAGAAGATAACTTAAAGGAGACTTTCACACACAGGAGTTTCAATCTTGAAAGTGTAGGAAAGAAATTCATGAGAGGAGCAGATGAACTAATGAGAACTAGGAAAGAATCAATCATGTATAACTCAAAAAACTAACAAGCCCTGAATATAAATAAATGAGAAAGAAAAAAACAAATAGTATATAAACTAACCAGAAAAACATCCATCACAATTACAGTACAATTACAGGAGTCAGCAAACCTCTCTCAATAACAACTCTAAATATAAATGGTCTTAACTCTCCAATTAAAAGACATACACTAGCCAACTGAATTAAAAGACTCATTTTTTTTCTTGCAGGAAACACATCTCACTAGTAAAGACACACACAGAATGAAAGCAAAAAGATGGAAATCGATATGCCAAGCAAACAGAAGCCATTCTTGTAACAGAGTAGACTTCAAGCTAAAATTAGAAGAGATAAGGAAGGTCACTACACATCAATAAAAGAAACAATCCATCAAGAAGATGTAACAATTGTAAATATAGATGCACAGAACATCAGTGCCCACAATTTCATAAAACAAATACTACTGGACATAAAGAGACAGATAGATACTGATATTATAAAAGTAAATGACTCCAATACCCCACTCTCAATCAATAAAACATATAGACCAAAAAGAAAAAAGAAAAAGTATTCAACAAAGAAACTTCCGAGTTAAACAACACAATAGATCAAATCCACTTAATAGACATCTACAGAATATTCCGTCCAAAAGCTAGAGAATACACATTCTTCTAAGCAGCCCATGGAACTTACAAATGTAAAAAATAAATTAATAAAATAAATAAATAAATAAAATTTTGTATCTTATCAGACCATAATGGAATAAAACTAGATAGTAGCAGCAAGAGAAACTATATAACTATATAGTTAACTATATAAATATAACTATATAAATACATGGAGATATAACTATATAAATATAGAAATATAACTATATAAATATAGAAATATAACTATATAAATACATAGAAACTATATAAATACATGGAGATTGAACAATCCACTCTTAAATGATCTGTGTGGGTCCTTGAAGAAATCAGGGAGGAAATTTTTTAAATTCCTACAATCAAATGAAAATGAAAACACAATCTATTGGAACAGAACTTTTGGGATACAGTAAAAGCCGTTCTAAGATGCAAATTTATAGCCAAGAATGCCTACATAAAAAAGTCATATAACTTACCTCAAGGTCTTAGAAAAACAAGAACAAGCAAAACCCCAAATCAGAAGATGACTAGAAGTAATAAAGACCAGGGCAGAAATTAATGAAAAGGAGAGTGAAAGAACAATACAAGTCCAGCACAGTGGTTCAGCACAGTGGTTCATGCCCCCAATCCCAGCAACTCAAGAGGTAAAGGCAGGAGGATCACAAGTTCAAGACCAGAGGCAGCATGAGTAATTTAGCAAGACACTGACTCAAAAATAAAAAATAAAATGGGCTGGGGATACTGCTCAGTGGTACAGCACTTGCAAAGCAAGCAAACGCAAGGCCTTAGGTTCAAACTCGCAGTACTTGAAAAAAAAAAAGAAAGAAAAGAAAAAGAAATACAAAAAAACCAATGAAATAGTGGGTTCTGTGAAAAGATAAACAAGATCTACAAACCCTTACACGAACTAACCAAAAGAAAGAGACATAAGGTTCAAAGTAATAAAATTAGAGATAAAAGGGGACATTACAATAGATAACAATGAAATCACTCCAAAAAACCCAGAAAAGCTAGATAGAATGGATAAATTCCTAGACATGTACCATCTACCAACATTAAGTCAAGGAAATATAAAAACTTAAATCGATAACAAGCAATGAGATTGAAGTAATAATAATCTTCCAACAAAGAAAAGCCCAGGACCAGATGGATTCACTGCCAAATTCTACAAGACCTTTAAGGAAGCGTTAACACTAATTTTCCAATAATAATTCCATAAAAGAGAAATGGAAGGAACACTATCAAACTCATTCTATAAAGCCAGATAAAGACAAAACAAAAAAAGAAAACTGCAGACCCATTTCCCCAATGAGCACAGATGCAAAACTCCTTAATGAAATACTTGCAAGTCGACCTGAACAACACATTAAAAAGATCACACACTATGATCAGGTTGGTTTCACTCCAGGAATGAAGGGTGGTTCAACACACACAAGACAATAAATGTAATACAGCACATAAATAGACTCAGGGACAGAAATCACATGATCACCTAAATAGATACAGAAAACGCCTTTGATAAAGCTCAACATCTCTTCAAGATTAAAGCTCTGAAGAAAGTAGGAACAGAAGGAACAAACCTCAACACAATAGAGGCAATATATGAAAAACTTACAGCCAACATCATACTAAGTGGAGAAAAATTGAAAGCATTTCCTCTAAAATTAAGAACAGGACAAAGGCATCCACTCTCTCCACTGTTATTCAATGTAGTAACTGAACTCTTAGCCACAGCCATGAAGCAAGAGAAATAAATAAAAGGGATCCAAATAGGAAACAAATAAGTCAAACTATCCCTATTTGCAGATGATATGAACCCATGTACTTAAAAAGACCCTAAAGGCTCCACCAGAAACCTCAGAGATGATCAACACTTTCAGTGAAATAGCAGGATACAAAATCAGCATACAAAACCCAGCAGGTTTTCTACATACCAATGATGACCAGGCTGAGAAAGAAATCAGGAAAACAACTCTATTCACAATGGCTCCAAAAAGAATGCAGTATCTAGGAATAGACCTAACTAAGGAGGTAAAAAACCTCTACAATGAAAACTTTAAAACACTGAAAAAAGAAACTGAAGCCGACACAAGAGGGAAAAGACCTCTCGTGCTCATGGATGAGAAGAATTAATATCATGAAAACGTATCTATTACTGAAGGCAATCTACAGATTAAATTCAGTCCCCGCCAAAATTCCAATGACATCCTTCACAGAAATAGAAAAACATAATTCTGAAATTCATGGGGAAGCACAAAAGACCTGGAATTGCCAAAGCAATGCTGAGCAGAAAGACCAAGGCAGCAGAAAGACCAAGGCATCACAATACCTTCTTTCAAATTATACAACAGAGCCATAGTAATAAAGACAGCACGGTACTAGCAAAAACCAGACATGTAGACCAATGGAACAGAACAGAAGGTCCCAAAATAAACCACGCAGCTACAGCCACCAGATGTCCCACAAAGGTGCAAAAATGTAAGTTGGAGGAAAGATGGCCTCTTTGACAAGTGGTGCTGGGAGAATTGCATATTGTCATGTAGAGGATGGAAACTGAATCACCCTCATCCTGCACAAAAATCAGTTCAAAATGGATTAAAGAGCTTAATGTGAGCCTTGAAACTGCTAGAAGAAAACATAAGGAAACCCTTCAAAATGTAGGCTTGGCAAAAACTCTCTAAAAAGTACCCAAGAGTACAGGAAACAAGAAGAATTGAAAAACAAGACTGCATGAAGTGAAAAGGCTTTTGCACAGCAAAGAAGACGATACACAGAGTGAAGAAACAGCATACAGAATGGGAGAAAATCTTTGCCAGCCATACATCAGACAGACACAGGGGATTAATAGCTAAAATACATAAAGAGTTCAAAAACTTAAACACCATAAAGCTAATTATCCAAACAAAAACGGGCAAATGGACAGATGGTTCTCAAAAGAAGAATTACAAAAAATTCATATTAACATATGAAAAAATGTTCTACATCCTTGGGCATCAGGGAAATGCAAATCAAAACTACACGGATATCTCACCTTCGTCAGAATGGCTAGCTTCAGCAAAACAAACAACAGCAAATTACTGAAAGCAATCTACAGATTCAATTCAATCAGAGAGTGGCAAATTCTACAAGACCTTTAAGGAAGCGTTAACACTAATTTTCCATTAACAATTCCATAAAAGAGAAATGGAAGGAACACTATCAAACTCATTCTATGAAGCCAGATAAGGACAAAAAAAAAGAAAAAGAAAGAAAGAAAACTACAGACCCATTTCCCTGATGAGCACAGATGCAAAAATCCTTAATGAAATACTTGCAAGTCAACCTGAACAACACATTAAAAACATCACACACTATGGTCAGGTTGAGTGTGCGATCAGCATGAGTAGGAGTGGCAAGGCTGTGGGGAGAAAGAACCACTACAACACTGCAGGTGGGAGTGCAGGTTGGTACAGCCACTACGGAAATCACTATGACACTCCTCAAAAACTTAAAAATAAAACTACCCTATGACTCAGCGCCGCCACTCTTGGGTATACATCCAAAGGAATACAAGTTAACATGCCACAGAGGCACCTGTTCATCCATGTTTACTGCGGCACCATTCACAACAGCCAAGACTTGGAATCAACCTGTGTGTCCACCAACTGATGAGCGGGTAAGGAAAATGTGGGGGGTCTGTATATATACATCCATACATATACACACATATTTTGTGGTAGTTAGGTGCCACTGACTTGGGTCTGACTCATAGCGAGCCTATGTACAACAGAAGGAAACGCTCCCCGACACTGTGCCATGCCGCACTGTTGCCAGTGCTTCCCTGCTGTTCATAGGGTTCTCGATGGCAGACTCTTTCAGGAGTGGGCTGCCAGGTCCTTCTCCCTAGCCTGCAGCACCTGGTGTTCCCAGGCGGTCTCCCATCCAAAGACTAACCAGACTGACCCTGCTTAGCTTCCGAGATCAGCCAGAACTAAATGCCAGGGTGCTTTGGCTGTGCACCATATACACACCACACAGTTTTATTCAGCCATGAAGAAGGGCGAAATTATGGCACGTGCTGGAAAATGGTTGTAACTAGAGATCATCATTTTGAGTGAAATAAGCCAGACCCAGAAAGATAAACATTGCACGTTTTCTCTCATGTGTGGATGCTAGGTTTCAATAGACATAGTCAACATTTGAATAAAGATGTCACAGAAGAAGAAGGGGCACTACGTGGGGGGGGAGAAAAGGGACTAAAGAGAGTGAGGGGGAAATAGGAAAGACAAATGGGGGAAATGAAGAGAAACATCACGTTTTGTACTCAAAGGCAAAATCTGGACTTTAACGTGACACACATATGACGATGCCATATATAAATCCAGACATATATGTGCATAGATACCACCTGAGTACCTACACATACAAACCCAAACAAGACGTGCAGGCAGAAGGGGGAGGGAACTGTATCAGAGGGCGGGGTCACGGGGAGGGTAACAGGACGTGAACATGGAGTACAATGATACGCATATACAGAAACCTCATAGAGAAACTTATTAAGTTGTACCCTAAAAAACAAACCACACAAACAAAAAGAAGGGAAGAAGGTAAAGATGTTTCACTGACTAACCATGGAACAATTGGGCACAGCATCTTATCAACTACAAACTGCTGCCTCGTGCCAATGCGAGCTTTCCAATTCTCCGGTTATCTTTATCCCCATTTTAGCCAGAAGCAAGTTCAGGGGAGACAATTATCCACAAGTCAGACAGCGACTGAGCAGAAGGGAAAAGGAGCCTGGGGAAGCTCCCGCCCGGGAGTTACAGCAGAAGGCCTTTAATTACTGCTCCAGAGCCCACTGGCCACCTAGGGCCGGGGACACACACGGCAACCACCTCAGGCAGGGGCTGGCAAAGCAGGACCTGCAGGCCAGAACCATGTGTTTCTGGACCCCACAAGTCAGTAGTAGGTTTTACATTTTCAATCGACGGGGTGGGGGGCATGCAAGGGTGTATCACAGCACATAAAAATGATAGGAGATTCTAACGTTGGTGTCCACAAAACAGTTTTACTGGACCACAGCACTCGTTCGGATGGGTATTGTCTATGGCTGCTTCTGTACTACAATAAAGCCAAGTAGCGCAGCAAAGACTATATGGCTCACAAAATCTAAAATATTTCTTGTACAGCCCTTTACGTAAAAATGGTGACTGGAAAGATGCTCAGTAACAGACATGCAATATATAGAGATGTCAACTGTGAAATCAAAATCCAGGATAATGAGGGGAATGGAGTGGAGTCTTTTCTGTGATCCGAATTAAGTTATTGGCTGAAAATCTGTTGTAACTATAAAATGCTTTCTGTAAATCTCATGGTAACCACAAAGCAAAAACCTGAACTATATAAAATAAAAGGTAAGGGATCAAAACACTCCACTGGAGGCTGGGTGCAGTGGCGTACGCCTGTGATACCAGCAAGGCAGGAGGATCACAAGTTCAAGACCAGAGGCAACCTACATAACTTAGGAGGACCCTGTCTCAAAATAAAAAGTAAAAATATGGGCTGGGGGTGCAGCTCAATGGTACAGAACTTGCAAAGCAAGTGTGATACCCTGGGTTCAACCCCCTAGAATGGCAAAAACAAACAAAAAATCACCATAGTACTCCAGAAAATCACTTAACCACAAAAGAAGACTGTAGGAGAAAAAGATCTACAAAATAAACTAGAAAACAATTATCAAAGTAGCACAAAGTCTTTACCTATCAATAATTCCCTTGAATATAAATGGATTAAATTCTCCAATCAAAAGACATACGGTGGTGAATTAGCTGGGAAAAAAAAAAACTAAACTATACATGCTCTTAGACTTAGGATGAGGTCTTATAAATTCATTTTATGTTGAAGATATCCTAAGTCAAAAATGCACTTAATACTCCCAAACTCATCAACACAGTACACTGTAGAGTATCGTTTATCTCCCCTGAGGATCATGTAGCTGAGAGGGAGTGGTGCTGGCTGCCACTGCCCAAAACCACGACAGAGGGTCATACCACATATCAGAGGGCTGGGAAAGATCCTAACTAAAAATGTGAAGTTTAGTTTCTACCAAATGTGTCATATAGTTTCCACACCATCATAATCACAAAAACTGCTCTAAGTTGAGGAGCCATCTGTACATGCTACACACAGAGGGTCAACTTCACCTGCAAGGACACACACAGACTGAACATGAAGGGACAGGAAAAGATATGTCCTGCAACTGGAAACCAAACGAGAGCAGGAGTAGCTATACTTCCACCAGATAAAATAGACTTTAAATCAAAAACTGAAAAGAGAGACAAAGAAGGGCATTTCATAATTATAAAGGTGTCAGTTCAGGAAGAGAACATAATGATTTTAAGTACGTATCTTAAATAAATGACAAAATCCTGCATCTCCCAAAACTAGAAAACCAAGAATAAACTAAGCCCAAGATTTACTAAGAAGAAAACAGTAAAGATCAGAACAGAAATAAATGAAATAGAAGCTAGAAAAATAGAAGTGATCAATAAAACAGAGTCTGTCTTCTGAAAAAGATAAATCAACAAACGTTTAGCTAGACTAAGAAAATAAAAATCAGATATGAAAAAGGAGACATCGCAACAGACACCACAGAAATACAAAGGATCATAAGAGACTATTATGAACTATGATATGCCAACCAACTGGTTAACCTAGAAGAAACAAATTCTTAGGCTCATTACAACCAACCAAGACTGAACTATGAAGAAACAGAAGATATGAATAGACTAATCATAAGGAGATTGAGTCAGTAATAACAAGTCTCTCATCAAAGCAAAGCCCATGACCTGACAGGTTCAAGGCTAAATCCTTCCAAATACTTAATGAATGAAACAACCTTCTCAAATCCTCCCAAAAAGTGAAGAAGGAATACTTCCACATTCAAGTTATGAGGCCAACATTACTCAGATACTGAAAACAGACAAGGACATACACACACAAAAACACTACAGGCTAGTATCCTTGATGAACACAGGTGTAAAAATCCTCAACAAAATACTACCAAACCCAATTTAACATCATATTAAGAATATCATCCACCAGGAACATCTGGGTTTCATTCAAGGATGCAAGGATGGTTCAACATACATATATCAATAAATGTGACACATCACATGAAGAGAACAGAGAACAAAATCTATATGATTCAATAGATGCAGAAAAAGCATTTGAAAAAATTCAACATTCCTTTATGATTAAAACCCAAAACAAATTAGGTGTAGAATGAATGTACCTCAACACAATAAAAGGAATATATGACAAAACCCCAGCTAACATAATGCTGCGCAGGGAAAAGTTGAAAGTTCTTCATCTAACATATGGAACAAGACAAGGATTCTCACACTCATCATTTCTATTCAACACAGTATTGACAGTCCTCGCTAGAACTGGGTTAAGAGAAACATAAAAGGCATCCAAATTGGAAATGAAAAAATTGAACTGTTCCTGTCTGTATATATCATTTTATATCTAGAAAACTCTAAAGATGACACCCTGTTAGAACTAATAAACAAATTTAGTAAAGTTGTAATATACAAAACAAACATAAACAGCAGTGTTTCTACATACTAACAGCAAACTGTGTGAAAGCAAGCAATCTTATTTACAATAACTTGGCAATAAACTTAACCAAGAGATGAAAGATCTCTATACTGAAAACTATAAGACACTGATGAAAGAAACTGAAGACACAAAGAAATGTAAAGATAGCCTATATTCATGGATTGGAAGTAATAATATGGTTTAAATGTCCATAATACCCAGAGTGATCTAAAGATTCAGAGTAATCCTCATCAAAATTCACAGAATTCACAGAATTCACATCTTCACAGAAATAGAAAAAACAAAACCAAAAACGCTTACAATTTATATGGAACCACAAAAGATCCAAAATAGCAGTCTTGAACAAAAAGGACAAAGTTGGACAGGATTTCAAAACATGCTGTCAAAGTTATAGTAATCAAAAGTGTGTGGTATTGACATAAAAACACATAGATAAGCAATGGAATAGAAAGCCTAGAATCAAATCCAAACATTTACAGTCAACCTACTTTCAAAGGTGACAAGAACACACAAGGAGGAGAGTCTCTTCAATAAACAGTGTGGAGAAAATGGACGTTGGCATGCATAAGAATGAAATCAGACCCTTATCTCTCAACACACACAAAACTTAACTCAGATGGTTTAAAGACTTAAGTCTAAGCCCCCAAACTATGAAACTAGTAGAAGAAAACAAAGAGAAAGCAGTAAGACATTGTTCCAGGCAATGATTCTTTTTGTTTGCTTGTTTTGGATATGATCTCAAAAGCACAAGCAACAAAAGCAAAAACAGGATTATACAAACTAAAGTTTTTGCCCCACAAAGGACACAATCAACATAACAAAGAGACAACCTATACATCTGATAAGGGGTTAGTGACCAAAATACATAAGGAATACAAACAGCTCAACAGGAGGAAAACAAACAACCCAATAGGCAAAACCTGAATAGACATACAAATAGCCAACTGATATACTGAAAATACTCAAGATCAATAATCATCAGGGAAATGCAAATGAAAACTACAATCAGATATCACCTCACTCCTGTTAGAATGGCTATTTTCGAAATGACAAAAGATAACCATTGGCAAGGATACGGAGAAAAAAGGAACCTCTGCAAAATGTTCGTAGGAATGTAAATTTGTATAACCATGGTGAAAAACTGTATAAAGGTTCCTCAAAAAAATAAAAAAGAACTACCCTATGACCCAGTAATCCCACTACTGAGTACCTATTTAAAGGAATAAAATCACTATGTTGAAGAAATATCTGCATATCTATATTTATTGCAGCATTGTTCACAATAGCCAAGATATGGAATCAGCCTAAGAGTCCATCAATGGATTAATAAAGAATATGTGTTCAACATATCCTCACACAGTAGAATTCCATTCAGCCATAAATAAAGAAGAAACTCTATTACTTGTGATAACACAGATGGGACTGGAGGTCATTCTGTTAATAAGGCAAGCACGGAAAGACAAATATCACAACTGTAGATTCACATGCAGAATCTAAAAATGTTGCTCCCATAAAAGTTGAGAGTAGAACAGTTGTTACTAGAGGCTGAAGTAGTGGGAGAGGACAGGATGGGAGATTTTAGCCAAAGGATACAGACATACAGTTAGGTGGAGTACGTGTAAGACATCTATTGTACAACGATGGTGACTACAGTTTATGATATGCTTACTGTATTACTGAAAATGCTATGCATGGATATTAAGTGTTCTCACCACAAAAATAACGATGTGAAGTAATACATTTGTTAACTAACTAGATTTAACCATTCCACAACATATATATACTTTAGAACATGTTGTACATGATAAATACATGCAATTCTGTCAAGTTTTTAAATATGGTTTTAAGATTTTTGTGTGTGTGTGTGGTATTGGGGGTTGAACACAGGGCCTCGCACTTGCATGCTTTTCAAGTGCTGTATGTACCACTGAGCTGCTGCCTCCAGCCTCCAGCCCTTTTTTTTTTTTTTTTTACTTTTTGAGACAAGGTCTCACTAAATTACGCAGACTGCCTATGGTCTCTAAATTGTGATCCTCCTGCCTCTGCCTCCAGAGTCACTGGGATTATAGGTGTTTGCTACCGTGTCCAGCTCATTTTTAATAATTTTTAAAATAAAGGATGCTTGGTCTTCTGTGAAAACTATGTGCAACTAAAAATCCATTTTTCCTTAATCCTAGTGGCTCAAGATTTAAAGGGAGTAAATCTATCATGAGCTGGGGTTTAGCTTCGTTGGTAGAGGGCTGCTTCATACTCTAAGGACCCGAGATCAACGCCCAGCACTGCAAAATCAGAAGGACGTGGCAATCCACTCCTGAAGCGATCCTGAAACAATGAGCCATTGAAATCCCAACGAGGGTCACTATGAGTGGGACCTGACTTGACAGCACCTAACAACATCACAACAAATCTATTATATCCTTTCACTAATAGGAGCTCCTCCAATTTTGGAAGACTAAAGTTCTACCCAACTTTTCCAAGGCTCCCCTGTTTTTATGCACAAAACATAGTTTCAATAGCCATTTAAACATTTACTAAGGACCTGTATGCTGGGGCCCATGTGAAGTGCTGCAAATATTTCCTTTTAGGAGAGAGAACTAAGGCTTAACAGCTAGTAACTCACCCACGCTCATGAAACTCTTGAGGACCAACGCTTCCGCTGTGCTATGTACTTAGAGAGGCAAGATTTATAGCCCCTCATTTGTCAATACTCCCTCTAGATTTGTGGACGCTGGGGCAAAGCATGAAATTTACTTCAACTTAGGAACAACTGGGAAAAAACATGGCACCCAGTGTCCCTTGGTGTAGCCACTAAGGTAACTTTATGTTCTCCACAGCCTGTCAGACAGTAGTGTTCATTTTCAACTGCATTACCATTGAGGCCGGCAAATAAAATTGCCTTGATCAAAACAATACAAATTTGTATCTTTAGAAAGAAAAACAGACCTCAGGGAGGCATTTTACATCCGCTACAACACAATAATAATTGTAGCTCACTAAGTGCTTGGGACTACGGAAATTGTAAGGGTATGCTTTATGTATTTTCTCATTTAAACTTCACAGTTCTATGAGGGAAGCATTGATCCCAATTTCACAGATGAGGAAACTGAGCTTTCAAGGCTAATTTACTCAAAGTAACAGAATTGGAACTCAATAACTGAGTTGTCTGACTTCAAATTCAGGCTGTGGAAGGCCACGGAAAACCTTCAAATGTCAACTTTCTTTTTTGTCTGTCTTTCCCCCACCCCCCCAAACAGGGTATCATTGTGTAACCCAGGCTAGCCTCCAATTTGCAATCCTCCTGCCTTAGCCTCTTGAGTGCTGGGAGGGCTGGGATTACAGGCCTGTGCTACCATGCCTAGCTTCAATAATAATATAATCACAGTGTTGCATACAAGCACAGAAGCTAGAAAATTTACCCGTAAAGATACTGATCACCACGTATTTCCTACTCCCTGTTACATTTACACTTAGCACCTCAATTATATTTCTATGGTATCTTTTCTTCCAAAACCAAATAAAGCGAAACTCAGAACAAAAGTTCAATTGTGCAGGTGTGTCATTTCTTTGCGATCCACTTATTTCTTCCCCAAAAGATGGCCCTTGAGGGCACGGACCATCCTCAGACCTCCATCTCTCCCAATGGATGTTCCATCCCGCGGGCACTCAAAAAACATGGGGAATGAACAATCCCAGTAAGAAACGTTACTTATACATCATTTCTGCTAGGAAAGGGGTAGAAAAGCTAATGATACAGAATAAACACAGAAAGCTAAGTTTAATTCATAATGCACTAGTGGTAGATGTGTCATCGGTAGACTCAGGTATATACACACATGATACAACTTATGTATAAGGTGCTACTCTCCTCCAAACACCAATGGAAACTGATTATGTTCTGATAATCACAAAACCAAATCCAAGAGTGAATACTTAAGACTAAACTAATCAAGAATGATCTAATATAAAAAGTAAAATCCCCCATTCCCCCATGCGGGGTACTTTCCTGCTGCAAGGCAGGCAGGGACACGGCATGTACCTCCAGCCCCTACTTCTAGACCTTCCTGGAAGGGAGGCTTCTTGGGAATAAGGTCTTTCTTTCTTTTCTGGATTTATTTTTTTCTTTTTTAACTTTTACATCCCTATGTGACCTAACAGAGTTTGCTGAATACACTAGGGCACAGATAATGTGTAAAATGGTTGAAAAGAATGGACTGTTTTTGATATTAGCTAAGGCACACTGGCCACACACAATGCAAAAAGCAACAACCTTACCAACTGGGTACAGATCGGAGCCTCCTCCGCAGAACTTTTGCAAACACTTGTTTTTTTTAAAAAAAGCAACAAAAGAAAGTCGCTAGAACACTATCACTGTCAACAAAGCTCTACTGCATGCCAATTGCGATAATACACAGCAGAGGGAGGGTCACTTGGGGCCAAGGGGTTCTACCTGCTACACATGCTTAAGTCCCTAAACACCCAGGTCCCTGAACACATCATAAAGGTGAGCATCAAGAGTATCCAGAAGTTTTTCGCCTCCTAAAAAAGATGTCTTTATGAATATACGTGAGACCAGAGACTCATTTATCCCCAAAGAACACAAAGTCTTCCACGCTCCCGTACTCCCAGGAAGTCAGCCCCGCAATCCGTCAAGAAGTTACATCGAGACGCAACCAAACACGTCCAAGGACCCGAGTGGGCAACTCTGGAAAACTTGAAGCTGAGAGGCGGCTGGGCGGTCGGTCGCCCACCACTCCCGGTCCCGGCCGTGCCCCCTCCACGCCTACACCCGCGGCGCCGCGGCCACGGCGCACCAGCGTTCAATTTAAATTCCTGGGCT
>VMDO01009020.1:0-67500 GCA_007922755.1 Pedetes capensis
AGAATAGAAAGGAGGAAGAGGTAATTTCTAACACATTTTATAAAACTGACAAAAAAGCCCTTAAATTAATATCTGGAAAAAAATATGTAAAGAAAAATAGGTACAGGTCAATACCTCTCATGAACATAGGCATGAAATCCTTAATAAAATATTAATGAACCTTCCCAGCAACATATAAGAAAGAGAATAATTCATGACAAAGTTTAATTTATCTCAGGAATGCAGTTTTTTCAACATTTGAAAAACAAATTATCTAATTCACCACATTAATAGAATGAAGAGGGAAAAAATGATCATCTCAGTAAATATAGAAAAGCATTTAAACTAAGAACATGAGACATTCCTCATTCTGAAAAAGGACATTTACAAAGTAAAAATGAAAACAAAAACCCACAGAAGCTAACATCATGCTTAACAGTAAATGACTGAGTGCTTTTCCTGCTAACAGGAAGAAGGTAAAAATATCTGCCATCCTAATTTGCATATAACATTGTACTAGAAGTTCAAACTAACAAAAAACAAAAGGAGGAAGAGAGAGAAGGAAAAAAGAAAGAAAAAAGGAAATAAAGACTGGTTGGAAAAGAAGATTCATTTGCAGATAATTATTGTGTATGCAGAGAACCCAGTGGAAGTTACTAAAAATCTACTCGAAGTAAAATTTAAATTTAAATTTAAAAAAACAAGTACATTTTTAATACCAGCCAATGAAAATTGGCAAATAAAATCTATAATCATTAATAGCATCAGCAATTTCATGGAAAATATTTAGAAAAATTAACAAATAATATGCAAGTCTTATACATTGAAAATTACAAACATTGCATTTAGTGGTTGTCCTAGGAATTACAGAAAGGATCTTCAACTTAAAAGTTAATATTGTACCACTTTACCATGAATATAAGATCTTTGCTGTGGTATAGTTTATTTATCCTTTTTTAACTTTTTAATTAATAATTTTTAATGTACAATTTAATAGATCTCATTAAGACACTTCCATACATGCATTTCACTATACATTGCTTGTGTTAACTTCCTCCCTACTCCTTCATGATCCTCCTCCCTCATCTTCTCCCTCCCCTCCAATCGTTTCTTTTCTACTTACATGTCTTTCTTGTGAATCTATTAATATATGTACATCCCAATTTTGTCATGTCAACATATGTGATTTTTTCTCCCATTACCTTATCTTTTTGTCCCTCTCCCTTTTATTTAGTTCATTATCTTTCCCTACTTAAATTCTGTCTGCTTTCATGATCTATATGTTTTAATAATGAACATATAGACCACTACAGGAAAAGTTTCTATCTTAAACAGAACTGGAACCCAAGGACATATAGAAAAATACTACTAAGTAAAAGATAGAGAAGACTTAGATGGGAAACTTAGATGGGAAGGGTGAGGGGGGGGGGAAGCATAGGGGAGGGTAAGGGGTAACCTATATGAATAATGTTTATCAAAATGCATATATGGAAATGTCACAATGAAAAGCATGTCAAAATGAATCACATTAAGACGTACATTAAAAATTTCCAATTAAAAAAAAGAAAAAAGAAATAAAAATAATAATGAATATATATGGATGTCTAACATCCACATATAAGAGAAAACATATGATGTTTATCTTTCTGGGTCTGGCTTAATTTGCTTAAAATGATGATCTTTAGTTCCATCCATTTTCCAGCAAATGCCATAATGTTATCTTTCTTTATAGCTGAATAAGATTACACAGTGTATATATACCACAATTTCTGTATCCACTCATCTGTTGACAAACACCTAGGTTGATTCCATATCTTTGCTATACTGGATAATGCTACAATAAACATGGATTCACCGGTATCTCTATGGTATATTAACTCGTATTCCTTTGAATATGTACCCAGGAGTGGGATAGGTAGGTCATATGGTAGTTCTATTTTATTTTTTGAGGTACCTTCTTGCTGATTTCCATAGCTGCTGCACTAAACTGCATTCCTGCCATTAGTATATAAGGATTCCTTTCCCCCTGCATCCTCACCAGCATTTGCTGCTGTTTATTTTGTTGATGGTAGCCATTCTGAGTGGAGTGGGATGGTATTTCAGTGTAGTTTTGATTTGCATTTCCCTGATGGCTAAGGATGTTGGGCATGTTTTTCATATGATTGTTAGACATTTCTATTTCTTCTGAGAAGTCTTTGTTCAGTTCTTTTGCTCATTGATTGGATATTTTGCTTTGTCTTTAGCTTTTTGACCTCTTTATATATTCTATGTATTAATCCCCTGTCTGAGATATTGCTGGCAAAGATTTTCTCCTATTCTGTAAGTTGTCTCTTCACTCTTATAATTGTGTCCTTTGCTCCACAAAACCTTTATAATTTCATTCAATCCCATTTGTCAATTCCTTCTATTGTTTCCTGTGCTTTGGGGGTCCTATTCAGAAAGTCCTTGCCTATGCCTCTGTCTTGAAGTGTTTCACCTATGCTTTCCTCTAGCAGTTTCAGAGTTTCAGATTTTACATTAAAGTCTTTGATCCATTTTGAACTGATTTTTATATAAGATGAGAGAGAGGGATCTAGTTTTAGTCCTTTGCCATGCTATTGCCTCAGAAATTATGTCTTCTTAAGAAATTAGGAAAAGAAAAAGGAGACACCCTTTCATATTTCCACATATATTTATTATTTTCTGGTCTCTTCATTTCTTCATAATAATCTAAATTTCCACACACTGTCAATTTTGTGCGATTTCTTAACTTTCTACAGCATAAAGATCTGGATACAAATTCTCTCAATTTGTTTCTCAAAAAATATCTTTATGTTCTTATTTTGAAAAATAGTTTTTCTGATTATATAATTCATTTTATGTATATAATATAGTTATGTATAAACATAGTACTTTACTATTGTCAATAATATTCACTAGAAAGGAACTCAAAAAGAAGAGGAGGAAGGAAGGAAGGAAGGAAGGAAGGAAGGAAGGAAGGAAGGAAGGAAGAAGGAAGGGAGGGAGGGAAGGAAGAAGAAAGAAAGAAAGAAAGAAATTTGAAAGTGTTCACACCTAGCATCCTACAACAATTTGCCTATGTAAATGAGGGATGCAAGTTTGCAGAAATGTGCTCAGTTGATTGCAGATCACAGCTCAGTAATCAGGTCTAGGTAGCAAGATGAGGCTAATAGGGGCTGTTTATCTTGGCAGTTGAAACAGGAACATATGTAGGCAAGGACAACAATGTTTAGCTCATGGTTCCTCCGGGAACACAGAGTACAATAGTGTATGACTCCCAGTCATCAAATGGTTATCAGACGCCATTCTGAATTTAGGCCCCTTCAGCCACTTGAGAAGTTTTTGGAGGTTCAGTTTTTCTTAAAGTTCATGGTATCTTCTGGCTTTCATTGTTTTTTTCCAACAAGGCAGCTGTCATTCAAATTATCTTTCCCCTATATGTAATACATGTTTTTCTCTCAGATTCTATATCTATCTATCTACCTATCTATCTGTCTATCTATATCCATCTATCTCTCCATCTCTGTCTCTCTCCCACAGCTTATCAATGATGTGCATAGATGTGGTAGATTTATCCTGCCTCTAAAGAATAATCATTCTGGAGTGGTGGATGTCTGATCCATTGAGCCCAGGTGTTCAGCACAGTCTCCTCACTTGAGCTGTTTGTTTAAAGCACCTATGACTTTCCATTATACAGCCTCAGAAATATCTACTCAACCCACAGTTTCCCAGTACAAGTCTCTGCTTATCAACGGCTTGATGTTTGGCCACAACCTTAAGAGACCTACTGCAGCTTTTTGAAGTTTTTTTCCCTGCACAGCCCCCTTTTCTCCAGTACCCTGTCCTGCTTTCTCCAGCTTCCTTGGCCTTTTAGTACCTCAGGTTTCTGTCATATCCATTTCTCTAAGGCCTAGATATTTCCTTGTCTCTACCACACTGCATTGTGGTACATAAAGTGTCTCCAGGCAAAATACAGGGTAATCACAGTCCTTTTTCATTGTGCTTCCATCCATCCCAGGGAGCAGTTGCTGCTGTGTTGTCTCATCCATAATCTAGAAGGTTTGTCTCATGGATATTTTTCCCATGTTTTATATTTATGTGTAGCAGGAAGGATAGTATGTTATCACTTACTCCATCATGGTAAAAGAACTCCACAATGTTCTGTATTTTGAGTTTTCAAACATCCAGAAATTGTGAAAGAATATTAACATTTGTTAGCATTTTGCCACTTTACAAAAAACTCTTCATATATGTGTTTTGACCAAGAAATTTTTAAAGAAGTTCCAAATTTCATGATAAATAAATGCTTTGTACATTTCCTCTGAATAAAACCCTTCTCCAATATAACTGTAATACCATGGTTACAAATTAATAATAATCACATAATAACATCTAGTATCATTTTACATGTGAATTTAGCTGTTCACCTTTAAAATGTTTCTATAGCTAATTTATTTGTTTATTTATTCCAGACCCAGGACCTGATAAAGTTTGTGCAATACATTTGTTTCTTATGTTCCTATGGTGTCTTCTAATCTAGAGTAGTAATCCTAGTTTTTGTTGTGTGTTCACTGGTTTGTTTTCTGTTTAAAGGGTACAAGACATCTGTTTTCTTATTAGGTTTTTTACACTCTCAATTTTTCTGATTACTTAGTGATCCATGTTGCTTAATATATTCATCTAGTTCTCCATTCAGCCAAACTTGACCTTACACTTGTGGGTTTGATTAGATTAGATGAAATATTTTTGTAAAAAATACTTCATGCAGCCAAGCACTGTGGCACACTCCTGTAATCCCAGCGACTTGGGAGGCAAAGGCAGGAGGATCACAAGTTTGAGACCAGAGGCAGTCTGCACAATTTAATGAGACCCTGTCTCAAAAAAAGGTAAAAAAGGAGGGGGCTGGTGTGCAGCTCAGTGGTCCAGCATTTGCAAGCATGCAAGCACAAGGCCCTGGGTTCAACCCTCAGTACCACCAAAATAAAAAAATGAAAAAGTACTTCATGCATGACATTATAACCTTCCTGTTATGATTTGAATATGAAATGTCCCCCACAGGCTCATGTTTTGAATGTTTGGCCCCAAAATGGTGGCACCGCTTTGAGCAGTTGTGGAAATTTTGGAGGTGAGGCCTTCATGAAGAAAGTAGGTCCCTGGAGGCGTGCCTTGGAAGGTGATATTGAGATGTCAATCTGTTCCTCTCTCACTCTGCTGCCCAGCCCTGACTAGAAGTTACTTTTCCGCTGCATCCTTCCACCATCATGGTGTTCTGCCTAAGCATATTGGCCCCAGAACTAGTTTATGTCAGGTAGTTTGGTAACAGTGACAAAAAACTAATACACTTCATGTAACATCTTATCAATGCTGAGTATGGTGGCTCAAACGTGTAATCCCAGCAACTCAGGAGGCTGAGACTGGAGGATTTGGGGTTCAAGGTCAGGGGTAGCCTGTGTAACTTAGCAAGAACCTCTCTCAAGATAAAATAAGAAATGGGCTGAAGGTGTAAGCCGAAGGTAGAGCATTTGCAAAGTATGTGTGAGGTCTTGGACTCAATCCCCAAGTACCACACACACACACACACAAAAAAAAAAAATCTTACAAAGAGACAAATGTCATGATTCCACTACAAATGATGCTCGCTTTGACTATTTGGTTAATATGGCTACTACTATCTCTCCATTAAAAACTTTTCCTCCCTTCTAATTGGTAAGTAAGTGAGCAATAATGTTTGCCACTCTGTGTGTGAATTTCTTTTTTCTCTCAAAAATATTCCAACAAAAGGTTTTTGCACCAATTGCTAAAATTTGCTTGAAGAAGATTTATATTGTTGTAAGGTGTAAGTGATTTGAATCACTTCCGACTCATAGTGACCCTATGTATGACAAAATGAAACACTACTCAATTCTCTGCCAGGCACACAATCTTATTTATGTTTAAGCCCACTGTTGCAGACACTGTGTCAATCCATGTAGTGGAAAGTTTTCCTTTTTATTTGACTGCCACACTCCCAAATATGATGTCCTTCTCTAAGGATTGATCCCTCCTGACTACATGTCCAAAATATGTAAGACTCAGTCTGGCCATCCTTCCTTCCAAGGACCACTCTGACTGCACTTTTAGGACAGATCAGTTGGATCTTTTGGAAGTCCATGGTATATTCAATATTTGTCTCCAGCACCATAATTCAAAAGCATCAATTCTTCTGTCTCCCTTGTTCAAAGTCCAACTTTCACAACTGTATGATATGACTGAAAATAACATGGCATGAATGAGGTGCACCTTCATCTTCAATATGATATCATTACTTTTAAATACTTTAAAGAAATCTTTTGCCACAGCTTTTCCCGGTGCAGTGAATCTTTTGATTTCTTCACTTCTGCTTCCATGATTGTTGATTGTAGAACCAAGTAAAGCAAAATCATGGACAACCTCAGTCTTTTCTCAATTTTTGTGAAGTTGCATACTGACCCAGTTGTAAGGATTTTGGTTTTGTTGATGCTGAGTGACCATCCATACTGATGGCTATGTTCTTTGATTTTTCATCAGTAAAGATTTTAAATCTTCTTTCCTTTCAGCAAGCAGAGTTATAACGTCTGCATAATGCAGGCTGTTAATGAGTCTTCCTCCAATCCTGATTCTGCATTCTTTGTCATAAAGCCAAGCTTCTCAGATTATTTGCTCAGCATAGAAATGGAAGGGATGTGGTGAACATATACAGCCCTGATGCACACCTTTCTCAACTTCAAACCAAAGTGTTTCCTTTTTCTGTTTGAACAACTGCCTCCTGGTCCATGTACAGGTTCCTCATGAGTACAGTTAGGTGCTCTGGTATTCTCATTCTTTGAAGTGTTATCCACAATTTGTTATGATCTACACAGTCAAATGCCTTTGCATAATCAATAAAACATAGACACTTTTCCTTTAATTTCAGCCAATATCCATCTAACATCAACAATTATGTCACTGGTTCCCCACCCTCTTCTGAATCTAGCTAGATTTTCTGGCAGTTCCTTATCTATATACTGTTGCACTCATTTAAATGATCTGTAGTAAAATTTTGCTTACATGTATTAATGATAATTTTCAATTGTTTCCAAATTCAGTTGGATCCCCTTTCTTGGGAATAGGCACAAATATGGATCTCTTCCAGTCTGCTGGCCAGGTAGCTGTTTTCCAAATCTCTTTGCATAAACAAGTGAGCACCTCCAGTACTGCATCTGTTTGTTAAACATCTCTATTGGTATTCCATCAATTCCTGGAGCCTTGTGTTTTGCCAATTCCTTCAAGTCAGCTTCCACTTTGTCTTTCAATACCATTGGTTCCTCTTCATATGCAATCTCTTGAAATGGTTGATCATCCACAAATTCTTTATTGTATAATGACTCTGTGTATTCCTTCTGTCTTCTTTTGATGTTTCCTGCATTGTTTAATATTTTCCTTGTAGAATCTTTTACTATCACCACTAGAGGCTTGAATTTGTTCTTCAATTCCTTAAGCTTGAGAAAAACAGAGTGTATTCTTCCCTTTTGGTTTTCTGTCTCCAGCTCTTTGCACATGTCATTATAATATTTGATTTTGTCTTCTCAAGCTGTCCTCTGAAATCTTCTGTTTAGTTTCTTAACTTCATCATGTCTTCATTTTACTTTACCTGCTTCACATTCAAGGGCAAGTTTCAGAGTCTCTTTTGACGTATAATTTGGTATTTTCTTTTTTTCCTGTCTTTTTAATAACCTTTTGCTCTCCTCATGAATGTTGTCTTTGATGTCATGCCACAACTCGTCTGATCTTCTGTCATTCATGTGTAGTGCCTTAAGTTTGTTCTTGAGGTGGTCTCTGACCTCAGGTGGGATATACTCAAGGTCATATCTTGGCTTTCACACACTTGTTCTAATTTTATTCAGTTTCAGTTTGAACTTGCAAATGAGCCTTTGATGGCCTGATACACAATCAGCACCTGGTCTCATTCTGACATTTGATATTGAGCTTTTCCATCATCTCTTTCCACAAATGTAGTTGATTTTGTTCCTATGTGTTCCATCTGGTGAGGTCCATTTGTATAGTCACCATTTATATTGGAAGTGGCAAATTGGAGATATTTTAATTATACATTTATTAGCTATTCTTTTGTAAATAAGCATTTCCCCTCCTTAGAAAATTTTAAAAACAATTGAATAACAATTAGGAAGTTATCATTAAAAAAATCAGCATCTGCAAGTCATTTGCTCCTTTTGAGGCAACCTGTATAACCAAAGTAGAATGCTGAGTGTCAAGGCCATCTGGCTTCGGATTCTTTATCAACAATATGATGGCAAGCCCCAGGCCTTTATGAAGGTGCAAGAGCTATTACTCAAGGTTCTCCTCTAATGCTCAGCAGTTCCCATGGGGCTAGTTCTGGAAAGGGCTTTTCCTTGTTAATTCCATTAGCAAAGGTTAATTTCCCAATGGGATATGTGGATTTGGCATTGAAATAAATACTAAGGTATGTGTATTACCCACTGATTACACACTTGCCAACCAAATTTGGTAAAAAATAGATTTCATGTCCAAGGACATCTTCTCTTTTTTTGGGCCAACTATTCTCTTTCAAACCAAGCAGAGATAATTCCCAAAAGGTATCATGACTCCAACAGATCATCTTCCACTTTATTTTATTATTTATTTATTTATTTATTCATTTATTTATTTTATTTTTATTTGCTGGGAATGGCCAATTCTCTCTTTAAAAGAAATTCAGAAGGATGGTTGTTTTTCTTCTTAAACAATAAAATTCAGGTCAAGAGATTCAACTCTTGTGAGAATCATTCAGCATTCTGCAGCTCAGATGCTTCCAATTCCAGTAGCACCCTCCCCAGCCATTCCTTTCACTGAAAGGACTCTTGGGGACAAATGTCCACCAAACCCTAAATTCCTCACAAGCCCACAGACAAGGAAATCCTTTTGGTTACACATAGCTCCTCATTCCTACTACTTGGTTTTCAAATGGAACTCCATTACTTTCCAACCAGTTAACTTATAACAAGTGACCTAGTATCTCAATAATTCATTTTCATCTCCAAAACAGAAAAAATAATAATACTGCAAGTAACTATTAAAGGACACACTGTAGTGCAAAAAGGTTAGAAAGAACTGCCTGTGGTTTTATTTCTTTCTCCCTTTTCCTCCAAGGATTGTTATACACTTGGCTGTACCATAAACAAAGGAGAGAGGACTCCCTTTGCCTACTTCCTCTTCAAGGACACTGAGCCTGGGGGACATCACTGATCACAGTGAGAAGGATTTAATTTCCCTGCCATTTCTCACCCCTGTCCCAGGGTGTCATGGAAACCACATTTCCATCTCATTCCCAACTTATTCCAGACTGAGGCTTTTCTTACAATTTTTTTCCTAAGGAAACTGCTTTATTTTTTATAGAAATCACTCAACAATTATGAAAAGGATACAAATTCACGTTTTAGTGAAACATGTTCTATTTTGACTAATAATGTCCTTTAGGTGTGAGCATATATTATAAAGGCTATTTTAAAGGACTATATCATACTTTTAATTGAAATGAAATATTTATTTTTTAAAATTATTATTGTTGTTATTATTTTGTTTTTATTGGAATTTTTAATGTACACCTTAATGTGATCCATTCTGACATGCTTTCCTTGGTGACATTTCCATATATGTATTTTGTTGTACATATTCCTACAATTTTTACTTTCAATGCTAAAATCTTGATAGTCCAGAGTAAACAGGAATGGTTTATCACCCTGAATTCCCATTCTTAGACTTACCTATCATTCCTTTTTTATTTTTATTTTTTCCTTACTGAGTAGGTATCACACTGACTATAACAATTACCCCAATTAAAGTTTTCTTCTGTCCAGAAAGAATCTCTGTGACTCTCACACACTCCATCCCAATACTACCCCTACGTCTTCTTGGGCCTTATCTGTCTTCTTATTTCATTTCAGGTTATTTAAACCAAAGAATATCTGCACCCACACTAGCCTGGTGTCTGATCCTATCTGATCTCAGAAGCTAAGCGTTGGCCTAGTTAGTCCTTGGATGGGAGATTGCCTGGGAACACCAGGTGCTGTAGGTATGGAAGAAGGACCTAGCAGCCAACTCCCAAAACAATCAGACATTAAAAACTCTATGAGTAGCAGAGAACTGACAATAGTGCTGGGCATTGCACAGTGTCAGGAAGTGCTTCATCTGTTGTGCATAGGGTTGCTATGAATCCGACTCAGCTCAACAGCACCTAACAACATGCCAAAGGGAAAAATGGCTGTTACCTCTGCCTTGTGCTAATTTCTGTTAGATTTGAGGCTGATAGTCCTTGCTTTCTGATTTTCTTGAAACTTTACCCCAGCTTTATTAAGATACAATTGATGAATGAGTGGATAAAGAAGGAAATACTGTCAACATGGATAAACCTAGTGGACCTATTTCTAAGTGAAATGGGCCAGGCACAGAGAGACAAATATTACATGATCTCACTTATATACACCCTCTTGAAATTTTGCCTAGAGATTTCCTATGGCCTGTATGTATCGTCTCCATTGAAAGATCCTGGGCCCAGAGGAAACCGTCAGCCCTTGTTGTCTGCATCAGTATCTACCAAATAGGCCCTTGGGTGCCAAAATACACAGTTCTCTGCTCTGACAGAGCAGGAGCTCCCCTTAGCCCTGATGTTCCACACACAGACTGTCTGTTAAGGTATAGCTACATAATCCTTTATGTAATTTGCTCAAATTTCCCAATAAGACCTCGAGGAACACACACACACACACACACACACACACACCACCCTAGCAGATCAAGAGCAAATAGGCCTTAGATGCCCTAACAGGTGGGTTCATATAACTGCATAATTACCCCAAAGCATTTGCTTCTTTAATCCTAGTTCTCTTGCCATGAGGAGTAATAGATAAGTTACTTGCTATCTGTGAAAATTTAGGATAGTCCTTGCCACCTGGTAGGTTATTACTAATGGCTAGCTTCCTTTCTTCTCTGATACAAGGAAGACTAACTTTTTACCCCCAGGCCTTTTGAGCTATACTGGGTACCCAGACTCATGGGCTTTAATAGGTTTCCAGCAAGCCCAAAGGGGTTCTGCTTGTGCAGACAGGTAGTAGCTGCAATGGCAGTAGGAATGCCATATTGCACTGGCCAGGGTTGCTCCTCCTATGCAGAACATGTGGTGACCAGACACCCCTGGGAAGCACCTGGAGTCACCCTCAAGTCCACCTGGGTCCTTTCTATCTACACAGTACTGAATGCACACGTGAATACTAATTGAATAAAGCCTTCTCAGAATCAATATGGCATGACTCCAAGTAAGCCAACTATTTAAACAAGCAAGATAAAATGTTGCTCATTGGCCTCTGCTGTTTGTCTCCTAATTGTAAACATATTTGGCAGACTCAGACCAATTTATGTTCAGAAATCAAACAATTAAAACTTGGACATCCTTTTATGCAAATGATGCACTATGATATACAGGGATTTACTATGAGCAAACCCTGATGAACTTGGGCACAAGTTTATCAGTCAAAGTACTTCCAGTCAAAGAAAGATCCAGATTGGGTTGATCCTTGGGCTGTATTTACTAAGTGCTTGTGTTTTAGGATGTGAGAGGTCAGGAGCAACACCTCCAGCCTACAGGCATAATGGTCAAATGAGTAATGAAAACAAAGCAAGGCTATTGTTACACACTAAGAAAGCCATATGACTGGCCCTTCTGCACCGTGGCCTCAGTTCCAAATTTTCTCCACTCCACTTCTGCACATTTTCAGTCATTTGTAGTTATTTCCACACCCTGAGGTCATATGAGAATCATCATAAAAGTGAGAGTATAAATGCCCATCTCCTCCTCTAGAGTGGATCATACTCCAAACTGCGCTAAGTGCTTTTCATGCACTATCCCATTTAATTCTCCCCACAAGCTTTTGACATAGGATCTATTATTATCTCTACTGTACCCATTAAGTAATTGACTTCCAAGTTCACACAGCTCATAACAAAAGAGACAAGACTCACACAGGTGTGTCTAATATTAAAGTTTATCTTTTCATCAGTTCCACCTTTTTGTTTCTGTTTTTGCAATTCTAAGCTTAATTTTTCAGTGTCTCACTAAAGTTTCTCCCCTCACCTGTTCCAGTAAAACCGCCCCAGTGTAAGCCTCCATGGGGAACTCCAGACTCACAGTCCTGCTTTATCTTTTCAACCTGTCAAGCTCTGCTCAGCTTCCCTTCCTCTTTGTTAATCCATTTGCAATTGTCAGTTATTTTAACTATATGTTTATCAACCCCTCACCTCCCCTGACCCTTTAATAATTTTCTACCCAGCCTCTGGATGGTATCTAGGCCCAGATTAAAACAATCACCTGGTTTTCTCTTTGCTGCCCTAGGAATGTGGAGGCTGCTGCATAAAACCTAATACATGTTTGAATTCAGTCTTCCTGGAGCCTCAAGTCTTACTGGAAATCCTTCATCCTGCTCAGGTGGTCTCTGTTCCCTATTCCGTGGAATGATGACTCCCAATCAGTTTTTGTCTTTAGTCCTCCACCATGTTTCTGTCCTCATTCTCACTCTCTCAGCTGATAAGTAGTCCATAATCAGGAAAAGGAACATTATTAAGCATGAACTCCTTCAACTTTCCTCTGAAAATCCCTGTACCTTCCCTCATTCTGTCCCCACTTATTGCCTAGATTTCAAATATCCTAATCTTTAGGAGAAGAGTTGATCCTTTTGAATTATGGTGCTAGAGATGAATATTGAACATACCATGGACTGCCAAAAGAACCAACAGATCTGACCTAGAAGTGCAACCAGAGTGCTCCTTGGAAGCAAGGATGGCTTGAACATGTCTTACATATTTTGGGCATGTTGTTAGGAGGGACCAATCCCTGGAGAATGACATCATGTTTGGGAGAGTGGCAAGTCAGCAAAAAGAAAGGAAGACCCTCAACTACATGGATTGACATAGTGTCTGCAACCACGGGCTTAAACATAAAAAAAAAAAATTGTGCATGGCATGGTGTTAAGTAGTGTTTCATTCTGTTGTACATAGGGTCACCATGAATCAGACCCAATTCAACAGCACCTAAAGACAACAACAATAATGTTCAGCAGGGCCACATTTGGTCAAAAAGCCCCAGGCTCTGTCTTGCCATGGAGTATCCTCTGTATCCCTTGGTTTAGTATCAATTTTTCCATTCTCTCTTGAGTCCCCAACAATATCCTGTGGCCCCTCTGGAAAGACTAACTCCCCAATTCTCTCTTGTCTCCTCATCTGAGCAGACTGGGAGTTTCTAATAGTGCTACTCACATCCTCCTTTGGAAACATTCTCCTCCTTTGACTTCTGTGAGCACATGCTCTTATCTTGAGTGGCTACTCAAAGTCTTCTCTTTGACCTTTTTCTCTTGTCATACTGCTTCTACTCCTCCAGTAGGTTTTATCCACATACATGTATGCAAATACTATCAGCATTCATGTTTTGAGATAGTCTAACAGTATACCTGAAACTGGAGAGCTTATAAAGAAAAAACGATTTATTTTGTTTACAGTTTTGGAGGCTGAAAGTCCAAAGTTGAGCCATCCTATCTGTTCAGCCTCTGATGAGAGCCCCCTGGTGGCATCAAAATGTAGCAAACAAGTGAGTGGGTGAACTTGCTTTATGACAATCAACTCTTACAAGGACTCACTTGAGGAGACTAACATTAATCCCTTCATGAAGGAGGTGCCCTCATGACTTAATCATCTTCCTTTAGGTCTCACCTCTTAAAGGGTTCACCATCTCCTTATGCTGCCACACTGAGGACCCAGCATCCAGCACATGATACTTTAGAGATGCATTCAAACCATGTTCAAACCACAGCCCTGTCCACACAATGATGATTCAAAAATTAATTTTCCAAATTTCCAAGCCCAAGTTTCAACTGAAGAGCAGAAGTGTGTACTTATATAGCAAATATTATATATCAAATAATGAACCCAGGTCAGGTGCCATGGCATACACTTGTAGTCATAGCAATTCAGGAAGCTGAGGCAGGAGGATTGCAGGTTTGAAGCTAAAGGCAGCCTGTGCAACTCATGAAGATCCAGTCTCAAAAACCAAAAACCTATTTTAAAAGGCTGAAGGTAAGGCTCAGTGGTAGAACACTTGCCTGGCATGCACATGGCCCTGAGTTCAATGCCACAGTACTGTAAATAAATAAACAAACACAACTTCCTTCTCATAAAACTGTTTTTTGTAATCTGTTTTAATTAATGACATTAGCATTGATCAAATCACTTGAGGTGGAAACTAAAGAATCACATTTTACTTCTTATCAATTACTCCTATACATATGCCCAACTGATAAGTTCCATTGACTTAATCTCATTTATTTATTCCCAAACATTTATTTGAAATCCTGTCCACACAGAGAGTACATAATTCCATCTGCAGGAATGCCCAACTCAAGGAACATCACATATTATGTGCAACATAATGACTCTATGAGTCACAATACTATACATGGGGGATATAAGAAAATGCAGTATAGAACATTTCTTCCCCTTATAGCCCTTAAAATCTAGTGGAGGGACATTGACATCAATAAGCATCAGATAAGTGGAAAACTACAAAGAGACATGAGAAAATGATGACTGAGTCAGGAACTGAAGAGTGAAAGAAAAAGGGTTGAATAGTAGACAATAAATAAGCACATGCAGAGTCCTGTAGAAAAATGATCTGGCACAGAAGCATCATGGGGTATAATTACCACTGAAAGGCCAATGTGACTCAAGCAGAAATTGCTATGAAATTGTATAAAAATAATATTGGAAATTAGCGGGGGAAACAGGCCATGCAGAGTCTAGACCACATAAAGAAGCTATGGCTCATCTGTTCCAAGAGCACTAGCAAGATGACAAAGATAGTTACAGATATTACACATGAGAGAGACAGATAGACATTGTTGTTGTTGTTGTTGTTAGGTGCCGTCGAGTCGGTGTCCGACTCATAGCGACCCTCATAGGGTTTTCAATGGCTGACTGTTTCAGGATTGCCTTGGGAGTGGATTGCCAGGTCCTTCTCCCATTTTTGTGGTGCTAAGAATTGAACTGGGGACCTCAGAGACTGCAGCGCAGCGCTCTAACAACTGAGCTAAATCCCAGCCCCAGATAGACATTAGGAGAGAGAAAGAATCAAATTTTGATTTTAAAAAATTACTCTGTCTACAATGTGGGAGTCATCTTGTTTAAGAGCCAGGATAGAAGCTGGAGAGTATTTAGGCAGTGATGACAATACCTCTGGCAGGAGAGGAATGTTGGTCTCTTGAGTAATTATAAAGGAATTGGATCTGGAGACAAGTGGATATGTTGGTGAGATATTTAGGAAGCAAAAACAGCAAGGCACAATGATGTGTTGAATATGGGAGAAACAGAAAAAGACGTTTCATCAGATTCCTATCAAGGTTCCTGGTCTTTGTATTTGAATGGTTGATCGTGCCATTCACTGACTCAGAGAAGAGGGGAAGATGATTGTGTGACAAGGAAGAGTATGATAGAACTGTTAGGGAGATTTTGATTTCAATTCTGAACATACTGGTTTATAGGGGCTTTCAGACTTCCAAGAGGAGATGTGCATCATCAGTCTGAAATGCAGAAGAGAGATGAGGCTGCATATAAATGTGTGTGCTGTCTGCATATAGATGATAGCTGAAGTCATGGTATAGAAGAGAATAGCCAGGGAGAAAAACTTGAGTGATCTAAGAAGAGAGTTTGTGAGAAAATAAATAGAGAAGAAATGGCATGGCAAGTAAAACAGAAAGAGTATGGCCTCATGGAACCCCAGGGAAGAGTGTTTTTAAAAGCAGAAAATGCCCATGTAAGCCAAAGAGTACTAATGAGATTTCAAGAAAAACTGCTTATGGAAATGCCTCTATTCAGTGGAGCAACTTGGAGGTGGCATTGAGAGAACCAAAGCCACACTGGAGTTGTTGAGGAATAAATGAAAGATGAAAAATAAAAACATATACTTTTAAATGAAAGAAGAAGGAAAGTAGAGCAATGTCTATAGGGAATGTGAGGTTAGGGTTGGATTTGTATTTAATAGAGAAGTCTTCAGCACAAAAGTGAACAAAAAATCTAGTCAACAGAAGAGAAAAGGAAGATCATTAGTATGAGTTTGAACACACCTGGGAAAACAGAAGAGGAATCTAGTGTTCAGGATGAAATACACCCTTAGCCCCCGGGAGAGAAGTCTCCTTTATTATTTTTGGGAAATAGAGAGATTGGGGCAGATGCAGGCCAATCATAGATGTGTAACTGGAAGGCAAGCAAATTCTTATTTGGAACCTTTCATTTTATTTTATTTTATTATTTTATTTTATTTAATTTTATTCTGTAAGGTAGACCCAGAGTAAAATAAAGACAGTAAGTGCTCCTGTATCCAGAAAGAGGGAGCATATGCACTATTTCTTATTTCTTCCTCTAACTACAACTAAAAACTTTGGACATTATATAAAACAAATAGAAGAAGAGTCTGAATGGTGGAGAGAAGGGAACAGAATTGCTGAGGTCTTAGGATGTGAGGAAAAGCATAGCAATGTGCTCCATGTGTTTTGTTTTTGCCTCAGACTGAGAGTTGAAGAAGCAGGCAGCTGGACACACTGATGGGCACAGACAATGCCTTAACAAAAGACTGTTCTCTCTACACAAAGTACCAGGAAATAAGCAGCCTAGCAAGACAAAAAAAAAGTTTAGACAAAAACTGCTCTGTTGCAGCAAAACATCACAGAAAAAAAAAACTGTAGCCTATCCACACCCACATTCACACCAAATAAAGAAGAGGGTAGCCTTAGTGAGAATGAAGCATTTCTCTCTCTCTCTCAAATGAGGTGCCAACAGAGAAAGGCAAGTAGTGGTCCAAAAGACAAATGCTTCTCAACCCCTAGTGTGTTATCAGAGGAGATCTGGTAGAAAGGCCTTTCATGACTGGCCTGCTATGATGTCAGTGAAGAGATCCCCACCCAAAGTAACAAGTTCCCCCAACTTGGGTGTCAAAGAGGGTCAAGCTATGAATCTGGACTTCTATCCCGAGATCACCTTCACCAGGGAACTCCTACAGACCATACCACTGTGGCATCTGATCCCTTCAGATCTAGGAAACTAAGCAGGGTCAGGCCTGGTTAGTACTTAGGTGGGAGACTGCCTGGGAACACCAGATACTGTAGGCTTGGGAGAGGGACCCAACAATGCACTCCCAAAAAACAAGCAGCCATTGAAAACCCTATGCATAACAGAGAAGCACTGACAATAGTGTTTCTTCTGTTGTACATAGGGTTGCTGAGTTGGACACCAACTCAATGGGACCTAACAATAACAAGTACCCGTGAGAGGCAGACCCTTACAATGGAAGGCTTAAATAAGGCCTACAGCCTCAAAGTGTAATGCTCCAATTGTCTAGATTTACTATAAATTGAAAACCAGTCATCATACAAAGAATTGGAGAGATCTCAAACTACCATATGAAATAAGATGGTCTATGGAAGCCAGTATTGAGATGACAGAGATGTCAGAATTATCCAATGCAGATCTTAATGCAGCTATCATTTTAAAAATATTTCAATGGGCAACTAAGAATATACTTGAAACAAAGGGGAAAATAAGAACAAAAGAAATAAGGCAGGGAAAGAAAAAGAAAAAAGAGAAAAGAAAAGAAAAGAAAGGGAGGGAGGAAGGGATGGAAGGAAGGAAGGAAAAGAAAAGAAAGGAAGGAAGGAAAGAAAGAAGGAAGGAAAGAAGGAAGGAGAGAGAAAGAAAGTAGAAAGAAAAAAGAAAAAGAAAGAAAGAAAGAGAGAGAGAAGAGAAAGGAAGAGAGAAGGGAAGGGAAGAGAGAAGGGAAGGGAAGAGAGAAGGGAAGGGAAGGGAAGGGAAGGGAAGGGAAGGGAAGAGAAGAGAAAAGAAGAGAAGAGAAGAGAAGAGAAGAGAAGAGAAGAGAAATCCAGGAGAGGTGGCACGTATGTGTAATCCCAGCACTCAGGAGGCTGAGTCAGAAGGAACTTGAGTTTGAGGCCATTCTGGTCTACACAGTGAGATCTTATCTCAAACAATAACAACAACAACAACAACAACAAATCAATCAATAAATAAAACAGAAAAATGTGATCTCAGCAAGAAAGCAGAAGCTGTAAATTATAATCAAATTGAAATTTTGCAACTGAAATATACAATAACAAAGATAAAAACTTGTGGATTTAAGAAGTCAACTAAAACCAAAACGGTATAAATTCAAAGAAATCCCCACAAAGACACATATAATATTCAAACTTTTGAAAATTGAGTACATAGAAAATATATTGAAAAAGGTGAGGAATACCTTACCTGTAGAAGAAACTAGAGATCAGTAATAGGAATTGTCTCCAAACACTTGGAAACCAAACAACACATTTCTAAATTAACTTTGGATCAAAGTCTCTATAGAAATTTTAGAAAATCATTGAAATAGAAAATCAAAATTTAGTCGGGCCTGGTGGTGCATGCCTGTAATCCCAGCAGTTCAGGAGGCAGAGACAGGAGGATGTCAAGTTCGAGACCAGAGGCAGTCTGTGTCATTTAGTGAGACTCTGTCTCAAAAAGTAAACAAACAAATGAACAAACAAAAAAGGTCTGGAGGTGGCAGCTTAGTGGTCCAGCACTTGCAAAGCATGAAAGTGTAAGGCCCTGGGTTCAACCCCAGCACTGCAAAAAAAAAAAAAAAAGAGAGAGAGAGAAAGAAAAGAAAGAAAGAGAGAGAGAGAGAGAGGTAGAGAGAGAGGGAGGGAGGGAGAAGACAGAAAGGAAGGAAGAGAAAAGAAAAAAAAGAAAAGAAAATCAAAATTTGTAGAACACAGCCAAGAGAAAAATTACAGTGCTAAATGCATAAGTTATAAAAGGAGAAAATTTCAAACCAATAACATAAGCCCCCACCTCAAGACCTAGGGGAACAAATCAAAATCCAAAGCAAACAACAGGAAGGAAAAAATAAGAATGAGAGCATAGACCAATACAATTGAGTATAAAAACAATACAGAAAATCAACAAAACAAAGATCTGGTTCTTTGAGATATCAGTAAAACTGCCAAACCTCTCACAGCATTGACAAGAAAAATAGAAAATACACAAATTACTAATATAAAGAATGAAGCAAATGATAACACTAGAAACATTACAGACATGAAAAACAATAAGGAAACAATCCCAACAACTCTACAGACATATATATTTGACAAATTAAGTGAAATGTGACAATTTTTCAAAAATGTGGAACTTCCCATAGTCTATCCAATATGAAATAGATAAATTTAATATCCTTATAACTATTGCTAAAATTGAATTCATTATCTAACAACCATTTCCCCAAAATGCTGGTCCAGAAACCCTCACTGATGAGTTTTAATAAATACCTGAGATAAATTAATACCAGTTCCACACAATCTCTTCCAGAAACCAGAAGAACAGTGTACACTCTCCAATACATTTTATGAAGCTAGTAGAATCTGTTACCAAAATAAGACAAAAATAGAGTAAAAATTAAAAAGAAAGCTACAGATTCATATCTCTAATAAACACAGGTCTGTAATCCTTCACAATGTATTAGTGTATCAGTCAGGGTTCTCCAGAGAAACAGAAGGAGAGATAGATGAGAGAAATGTATATATACAAACATATATATGGGTCACCTGCAGCCGGACCACTGTGGCTTGCAATTCCATCTGATCTCAGAAGCTAAGCAGGGTCAGGCCTGGTTAGTACTTGGATGGGAGACTGCCTGGGAACACCAGATACTGTAGGCTTGGGAGACAGACCTGGCAACCCAGTCCCAACCTTCAATCCACCATTGAAAACTCATGAATAGCAGAGAAGCACTGACAGTAGTGTTTTGCCTCTTGTATGTAGGGTCACTATGAGTCGAACATCAACTCGATGGCACCTAACAACAATAATAACAATAATGTACATGGGTTATATGTAACAGAGAACATGGCCCAATGGCTTGAAAGATTCTAAGGTGGGATTGTGAGAAGGCACTCACTTCCTTTGCAAGGATGAAAGTATCTGACCCTGTTTGTTCTCTCCACCAAGGAGCCTGTTTCCTCCAATCTCCCCAACAATCAGCACAGACTCCAACAGCCTGCATTCCATAGCCTGCATTCCTATCGCATTCTATGTGCACAAGGAGGATATATTGAAATAGATGATTTATGGCCTTCTCCTGTCTCACAAGACCCCCTTAATTTTTAAAAAATGTTAACCTTTAACCTCTCCTGACTCTTGAGAAAGCTTTAATGATATGATTGTTGTTGTTAGGTGCTGTGGAGTTGGTATCCAACTCAGAGCAACCCTATGTACAACAGATGAAACACTATTGTTGTGCTTCTATGCTGTTTGTAAGGTTTTCAATGGCTGTTGTTGGTTTTTTTTTCCTTGGTGGGGTGGGCAGGGGGTTACTGGGTCTTTCTCCCAACCCTATAGTATCTGGTGTTCCCAAGTGGTCTCCCATCCAAGTACTAACCAGGTCCAACTTTGCTTGGCTTCTGAGATGTGATGGGATCCGATGCCACAGTGGTAAGGCTACAGGCAATGATATGATAAGACCCTCATAAAAGGAGACCGGGGCACTGCCTCAGTTTGGCAGTGGTTCCTGAAGCCTCTGCATCCCTCAGTCTCTCATTATACTTTCTTATGTGTGGGTAATTTTTTCTCATCCATTGGTTAGTGCCTATGGTCAGCCACAGCAGTTACTTAGATATTTATGAGATTACTAGGAAATGCGCTCCCTAGATCACTAAGCCTGCAGCCGTAGCCCTGCGGTATCCGATCCCGTCAGATCTCGGAAGCTAAGCAGGGTCGGGCCTTGTTAGTACCTGGATGGGAGACCGCCTGGGAACACCAGGTGCTGTAGGCTTGGGAGGAGGACCTGGCAACCCCCTCCCAAAAATCAATCTGCCATTGAAAACCCTATGAACAGCAGAGAAGCACTGACAATAGTGTTTCCCCTGTTGTACAGAGGGTCGCTATGAGTCAGATACTGACTCGACAGCACCTAACAACAACAACAACAGAACACTAAAGTTAAAATGTTCCATGATAGCTGCTGCAAACTACAGAGCCAGGGAAATCAGTAGCATGTTTCTCATTAATCTTATTCGGCATAGTCTTAGATGTCCTAGCTACTACAATAAGACAAGAAAAGGAAAGAAAAGTCATATGGCTTGGAAAGACAGAAATAAATTCTGACCATATCTGCATATAATATGACTTTCTACATAGAAAATTCTAGGAAATCTACCAAAAAATTAAAAATAATAAATAAGTTCAGTAAGGTTACAGGATATGAGAAAAAAATGTTTTGTACATACTAGTAATGAAGATTCTCACCTATATTGATGTTAAACCATGTAGTGTTTCCTTGTTCTGTTTGAATGACTGCCTTCTGGTCCATCTACAGATTCCTCATGAATGCAATTAAGTGCTCTGGGATAACCAGTCTTTGCAATGTTATCCATAATTTGTTATGATCCACACACTCAAACGCCTTTACATAGTCAATAAAACATAGATAGACATCTTTCTTGTATCCTCTACTTTCAGCTAATATCCATCTGACATCAGCAATGATGTCCCTAGTTCACACCTTCTGAGTCTGGCTTAATTTTCCAGCATTTCTGTCTATAACCTGCTGCCATCACTTTTGAATGATCTTTAGCAAAATTTTACTTCCATGTGGTATTATCAATATTCTTTGATAATTTCCACATTTGTTGGATCCCCTCTCCTGGGAATAGGCACAAATATGGATCTCTTTCAATCAGTTGTCCAGGCAGTAGTTTTCCAAATTTCTTGCCATAAACAAGTGAGCACCTCCAGCACTATGTCTGCCTGTTGAAACATCTCCACTGGAATTGCATCAATTTCTGGAGCCTTGTGCTCCATCAATTCCCTCAAGGCAGCTTCCTCTTCATCCTTCAGTACTATTGGTTCCTCATTATATGCAAACTCTTGAAATGGTTGGTCATCTACCAATTCTTTTTTGTATAGTGACTCTGTATTCCTTCCATTTTCTTTGATGTTTCCTGAATTGTTTAATTATTTCCCTGTTGAATCCTTCATTATTGCCATTCGAGGCTTGAATTTTTTCTTCAAATCCTTAAGCTTGAGAAAAACCCAATGTGTTCTTCCCTTTTGGTTTTCTGTCTCCAGCTCTTTGCATGTGTCATTATAATACTTGATTTTATCTTCTCAAGCTGTCCTTTAAAATCTCCTGTTTAGTTCCTTCATTTCATCATGTCTTCCTTTTATTTTAGCTGCTAAATGTTCAAGGACAAATTTCAGAGTCTCTTTCGACATGCAATTTGGTCTTTTCTTTTTTTCCTGTCTTTTTAATAATGTTTGCTTTCCTCATGGATGATGCCTTTGATTGTTGTCATAACTCATCTGATCTTTGATCATTAGTGTCTATCGCATCATACCTGTCCTTGAAGTGGTCTCTGAACTCAAATGGGATATACTCAAGGTCATACCTTGGCTCTCATACACTTGTTCTAATTTTCTTCAGTTTCAGTTTGAACCTGCATATGAGTAGTTGATCATCTGATCCACAATCAGCATCTAGTTTTGTTCTAACATTTGATAATGAGCTTTTCCATCATTTCTTTCCACAAACGTAGTAAATTTGGTTCCAATATGTTTTATCTGGTGAGTTCCATGTGTATAGTCACCATTTATGTTGGTGAAAAAAATGTATTTGCCATGAAAAGGTCACTGGTCTGACAAAATTCTATCATGTTATCTCCACCATCATTTCTATCACCAAGGTCATATTTTCCAACTACTGAGCATTTTTCTTTGTTTCCAATCTTTGCATTCCAGTCACCAGTAATTATCAGTATGTCCTGGTTGCATGTTCAAACAATTTCAGATTGCAAAAACTGGTTTAAAAAAGTCTTCCCTATCTTCATTTGTGGCCTTAGTGGTGGGTGTGTCAATTTGAATAATAATATTAACTGGCCTTCCTTGAAAGCATATGAATATTATTCTATCACTGACAGCATTGTACTTAAGGATGGATCTTGAGCTATCTTTTTTAATGATGAATGCAAGCCCATTTCTCTTTGTCATTCCAGGCTGAGTAGACCAAATGATTATCTGATTCAAAATGGCCCATGCCAGTCCATTTTAGCTCACTGATGCCTAGAATGTTAATGATATGTGTTGAATTTCCCTCTTGAGGGTTTCCAATTTTCTTAGATTCTTACTACATACATTCCATGTTACAATTATTAATGGATATTTTCTATTGTTCTTCCTCATTTTGAGTCATGCCACAATCAGAAAATGGAGGTCCCTGGAGCCTTACTTTTTTTCCATCATTAGGGTGGACTCTACTTTGAGGAGGCAACTCTTTACTAGTCATCTTTTGAGTGCCTTCCAACCTGGGGGACTCATTTACTGGCACTATATCTAACAGCATTTCTCTCCTATTCACAGAGTTTTCAATGGCTAATAACAACAATTTCTTTTGGAATAGTCTGCCAGGTCATTCTTCCTAGTCTGTCTTAATCTGGAAGCTCAGTGGTTCTAGGGTTTTGATTATTAATGAGTGCTGTCAGCTTATTTGTCAAAATCAAATATAGAAAGAGTCATGGGTGACTCTTCTGGTATCTGTAATATTGGTAGTATAGTTTTCAGAATCACAGAAGCATTCAAGCCCCCACAGTACAACAAACTGACAGAAATGTGGGAGTTAAGATGCTTTAGTACACTGAAAGTGCCGACTTTAGTTTACTGAAAACTATAAAATGTTCATGAACAAAATCAAGTAATGTCTAAATAAATGGAAAGACATACCATGTTTATGTATTAGTAAAGATATCAATTTTACCCAAGTTAAGATACACATTTAACTCCCATCAAATTCTCCACAAGAATATTGTAGATCCCAGCAGCTCGGGAGGAAGAGGTGGGAGGATCGCAAGTTTGAGACCAGAGGCAGTCTGCGTGATTTAGTGAGACCCAGTCTCAAAAAGGAAAAAAAAAGGGGGGGCTGGGGGCACAGCTCAGTGGTCCAGCACTCGCAAGCATGTAGGCATGAGGCCCTGGGTTCAACCCCCACTACCTCAAAAAAAAAAAAAAGAAAAAGAAAAAGAATATTATAGACAAAGACAAGATTATTGTAAAATGCATAAGCAAAGAAAAAAAGCTAGAATAGCTAAAAATGTTCTGAAAAAGAAAAAGTTCAAAAAGTCAGTCTGCCCTTTTCTTTGTTTTTTTGTTTGTTCATTTGTTTGTTTGTTTCAGTACTGGATCAGACCCAGTATTCTAAAATCCTTGTACATAGTAAACAAGTGCTCTACTACTGAGTTGTACCCACCCCTCTTTATATTTTTATTTTGAGATAGGATTTCATTAAGTCACATAGGCTGCCTCTGGCCTCAAACCTGCAATCCTCCTGCCTCAGCCTTCTAAGTCATTGGGATTATAGGCTTGCACCATGGTGCCCATCCACTCTGCCTTGCTTTCAGGACCTATGCAGCTGCAGCGAACAAGACTGTAGTATTGGTGGAAAGATGCATGCAAAGACTAATGGAACTGAGCAGGGCATCAAGAAAACTACTTGAATATGCCCAACTGGTTTTGACAAAGGCACAAAAGTCAGTCAATAAGAAAGTAGCCTGGCACCCAAGCCTCTTCTTCCCTCTTGTGGGAGTACAGACACCAATGGCTGGATCTCTAGATCCCCTCTTGGGCTAACAGAACCCAGAGTTTCATGCATGCTAGGTGTAATGAGAAGATATATAGTTTGGATCTGATCTGCCATCTTCCTGCTGCCATAGAATTGCTTGTATAGACTGCAGCATGAGTTCAACACAAGAAGTTGACCCTAATAGCAACAGGAGAGAGTAGCACATGTGTCCTGCCATCATCCCATTGGAGATGCTGATTACATAGTCCTTGGTGTGAATTCTGTGCAGAAACCCTTGCCCCAGATCTGCCTGCTACTGGCAAGGAAGTATGTGGGGAAATGTCTTTCCATGTAGAGGAGCTGAAGTATGGAGCCTGAAACACATGGGACAAGGCCTCAATATTAAATTTGGTGTGATATTTCATGGACCAGACAGACAGCAGCTAATAAGGTCAGTGGCCTACCAGAGGACTTTAGGCAAGAGGTGTGATGGAGAGCAAGACTGAGCCTGCTCCAACATTGAATTACATACATCCATGCAATCTAAGGAGGGCATGGCCACCTGGGCCACTATACTTGGGGAATTTGTGCCAGGAAGCCAGATAGCTTGGAAATCAAAGGGACAAGATGGGGTAGGACAGCTTTTCAACAACATCCAGTATAACATGGATGTCTTAAGGAACTGAGTGACACTCATATAGTCTCAATCAATCAAGCCAAGCTGAGTGGCTTGGAGTTATTGTTTTTTGTTTGTTGGTTGGTTTGGGTTTTTTTGTTTTGTTTTGTTTTTCTTCTCTGAGAGGTTCAAATAGCTCTGGATTTCTGCTTTTAAATGTGTACTGCACTGTGTGATTGATTGATTATTTTCATTTTTATCAATGTTACATATATATTTTTTCAGTTTTTCTTTTCTCTAAGGGAGTTGAATGGTTCAGAGAAATTGCTTTTGCAATGTGCATTGCTCTGTGTATATGACTGATTTTTATTTTAATCATTACCATATATAATTTTTCTTTTCTTTTTTTTCTTTATCTTTTATCATTTCTCTATCAGTCTCTGAGTGGGCTGAGTGGTTCTAGGGTTTTGATTATTAATGAGTACCTGTCAGCTTATTTGTCAAAATCCAATATAGACTTCTAACACCCTTGCCTTGTGTAGATCTTGTACCCAAACCAAACACCGGGAAAGTATCAGCATAAAAACAAGTGAAACATAAAAGTGTAGGTTGGATGGGAAGTTCCCATAAACCAATGCCATCCAATGGACAAAGTCTTAGAGACTCCAGCCAAAGAATCTAGAAGCCTATAAACATGTTGAAATCCCTCAAGGAAATCACAATGAAAGCAATTGAAACTCTGGACAGAAAAGCCTCCAGTTTGGAAGAAAAAATCAGCAAAGAAATTGAGATTCTGAAGAAGAATCAACTGAAATACTGAAAATACAAAGCAAAGGCAATCAACTGAATATTACAGTAGAATCTACAGTAGCCACACTTGATGAAGCTGAAAACAGAATATGTGATACTGACAGAAAAGTTGAGGACCTTATAAACTCAGATGTCAAGAGAGAAAACTGAAGCAGTACGATCAAGATATTCAATAGCTCATCAATAAAATGAAGAGGTACAACTTATGAATTCAGGGAGTTCACAAAGGAGCTGAATATATCACAAGAGGATTAGGAAATCTATTCAAAGAGATTTTAGATGAAAACTTCCCACACCTAAGGGAAGATTTAGATACCTATACAACTGAAACATTCAGACCTCCAAATAGAGTAGATCAGAACAGATCCTCTCCACAGCACATTGTAATTGGAATATTAAATCCATAGAACAAAGAAACTATTCTCAAAGCCACAAGAAAGAAGTGCCAACTCACTTACAAAGAATAAGAATAATAGCTGATTTCTCAACAACAATCTTAAAGGCAAGAATAGTTTGGTCAAACATCATTCAAGTGCTGAAAAAGAATTGCTTCCAACAATGATTATATTACCCAGTGAAGCTATCTTTTAAAATAGATGGTGAGTTCAAGATATTCTATGATATTGATGGGTTTAAATGATTTGCAGCCACCAAGCCAGCATTTCAGAGGATCCTCAATGAAACATGACATATGGGGGAGGTAAGAAACCCTAAATAAAATACCAAAGGAATGAATAATAAGCATGAGGGGAACTTAAAACAATAAGCTAAACATGAATCAAAAAATAGAAACAAACACCAAATTGATGCAAAATAATAAGCTCCTCTCAATAATTACTCTAAATGTAAATGTCTTAACTCCTCATTCAAGAGGCATAGACTGGACCATTGGATTAAAAAACATAAACCCTTGATATGTGACATTCCAGAGATTCACCTCATCCACAAAGACCACAAAAGGCTGAAAATTAAAGGCTGGAAAACAATATACCAAGCATGTGGGAACTAAATAAAAGCAAGAGTAGTGATATTAATTTCTGACAACTTAGATTTCAATCCCAAACTAATCAAAAGAGGCAAAGAAGGACACTATATGTCAATAAAAGGAACAGTCAACCAGGAACCCATAATGATACCCAATATTTATTCACTAAGTACAAATTCACCCAGCTTCATAAAACAAATTTTACTGGAAATAGAGGAACACATCAGGCCAGACACAATAATTATGGGAGATTTAAATATTCTACTTTCCCCAAGAGATAGGTCATCAAACAAAAAAATCAACAGAGAAATGATAGACTTAAATAGCACTACAAACTAACTGATGCTGGGATTTAGCTGAGTTAGTAGAGAATCACTCTGCAATCTCTGAGGTCCCAGGTTCAATTCCCAGCACCACAAAAATGTGAAAAGGAGGTGGTAATCTACTCCTGAAGCAATCCCAAAACAATCAGCCATTGAAAATTGTATGATGGTTGCTATTAGTCAGACACAACTTGATGGCATCTAACAACATAGACTAACTGGATCTTATACATATCTACAAAATATTATTCCATAAGATGCAGAATACACATTTTTCTTAACACCACATGGAATGTTTTCTAAGATAGACCACATTTTATTCCACAAAATGGCTTTGTTAAATACAAAAAAATAACAATAGAATTCATGCCCTATACCTTATCAGATCACAGTGGAATAAAACTAGAATTCAAAAGCAAGAAAATTTTTTAAAATATTACAAATTCATAGAGACTAGCAAATACACTGATGAATGATTAATGGATCATCAAAGAAATCAGAGAAGAAATTTTAAAATTTCTGCAATTAAACAAGGATGAAAACACATCCTACCAAAATTTATGGAATACAGCAAAGACAGTTCTAAGAGGGAAGTTCATAGCCATGAACACCTTCATCAATAAGCTAGGGTTGGACCAATTAAATAACTTAATGGCACATTATAAGGCATTAACAGGCCAACAACTAACCAACCCCCAAAGGAGTACTCAGGCAGAAATTATTAAGGTCAAGGCAGAGATTGGCCAATTAGGAACTAAAAAGACAATTAAAAGAATTAATGAGAATAAGAGCTGCTTCTTCCAAAAGATTAATAAAATAGACCCCCCCAATTAATCTCACCCAAAGAAAGAAAGAAAAGTCCAAAATTAAGAAAATTAGAGATGATAATGGAGTCATAACCACCAATACCAATGAAATCCAGAAGATCATCAGGGAATAGTTTGAGAAATTAAACTTCCCAAAATCGAAAATGCAAAAGAAATGGTTAAGTTCCTTAACACATATGAATTACCAAAATTAAACCCAGAGAACATAAGCAATTTATACAGATCCATTACATCACTGAAATAAATAAGGTAATAAATCTCCCAACAAAGAAAAGCCAAGGTCCCAATGGGTTAAGAGCAAAATCTATCAAATCTTCAAGGAAGAATTAATATCTATTCTCCTCAAACTATTTCATAAAGTAGAAAAAGAAGGGGCACTTCCAAATTCATTCCATGAAGCTGTGTCACTATGATACAAAAATTGAGCAAGGACACTTCAAAGAAAGAGAACTATAAACCAATTTCCCTGATAAACATTGATGAAAAATCCTCAATAAAATTCTGGAAAACTGAATTCAGCAACACATAAAAAAGATCATACACCATGGTCAAGTGGGCTTCATTCCACAGATACAATGCTGGTTCAAAACAGAAAGATCATGAATGTAATTCCACATATCAAGAGATTTGCAGATGGAAATCACATGATCATCTCACCTAACAAAGTGCAACATCATTTCATGATAAAAGTCCTGGAGAAAATGGGCATAATAGGGAGCTAACTCAACATCATAAATACCATCAATAACAAACCTATACCCAATATCAATTAAGTGGGGAAAAATTGAAATCATTCCCTCTAAAATCAGGAAGAAGACAAGGATGTCCACTCTCCCCTCTCTTATTTAATATTGTGATCAAAGTCCTAGCCAGAGCAATGAGGCAAGAGAAAGAAATCAAAGGGATAGAGATAGGCAAAGAAGAAGCCAAATTGACACAATCCTTTGCCTAAACAACCCCAAAAATTCTGCTAGAAAACTGATAGAGCTAATTTACTCCATCAGCAAAGTTGTTGTTAGGTGCTGTCAAGTCAGTGTCCAACTCAGAGAGACCCCATATACAACAGGTGAAACAGTATTGTCAGTGCTTCTCTGCTATTCATAAGGTTTTCAATCACTGATTGTTTTGGGGAGTGGGTTGCTGGGTCTTTCTCCCATGCCTACAGCACCCGGTGTTCCCAGGCAGTCTCCTACCCCAGTACTAACAAGGGCCAACCCTGCTTAGCTTCTGAGATCTGATGGGATAGGATGCCACAGTGGTACAACTACAGACAAAATGTTTCCCAGGCTGTCCACAAACTTGTGATCCTCTTGTCTCATCCTCCACAGCTTGTTGATTGCCTGCATACGTTACCACAACCAGCTCAGCAAAGTAGCAGGATACAAAATTATCACCCAAAACTTAATGGCTTTCCTTTACACCAATAATGAAAAGGAAGAGAAGTAAATTCAGGCAACAATCCCTTTCATAATAGCCTACCAAAAAAATCTAGGAATCAATGTAACCAATGACCCTGAAGATCTCTACAAGGAAAACTTCAAAACATTAAAGGAAGAAATTATAGAGGATGCCAGAAGATGGAAAGACGTCCTGTGCACATGGATTGGGAGAACCAATATTGTAAAAATAGCTATATTACCAAAAGAAATTTACAGATTTAATGAAATTCCCACTAAAATTCTAATGACAAACTTTTCAGAAATAGAAAAAATAATCCTAAAATTCATATGGAACACAAAAGACTATGTATAGCCCAAACAATCTTAAGCTGGAAAAACAGTGCAGGTGGTATCACAATACTTCAAGTTACACTACAAACCTATAGTGCCAAAACCAGCTTGGTTCTGGCACAAAATAGGCTTGCAGACCAATGAAACAGAATTGAAGACCCACAGATACACTGACGCAATGTAGCCACCTGATTTTTGACAAGGGGGCAAAGGACATTCAGTGGAGAAAAGACAGCCTCTTCAACAAATTGTTGCTGGGAAAGGTGGATATCCATTTGCAGAAAATTGAAAGTACATGTGTTATCTCTCAATTTACATGAGAGTTAATTCAAAATGGATGAGACCTCAACATAAAACCAGAAACTTTAAAGCTACTAGAAGAAAAGCTAGGAAACATCCTCCAACACACAGACATAGTAAAGTATTTCCTTAACAACACTCTAATCACTCAGGAAACAGCACCAATAATTGACAAATAGGATTACATGAAATTATAAAGCTTCTACAGAGCAAAGGAAACAATCAATAGAGTTAAAGTAGAGACCATTAAATGGGAGAAAAATCTTTGTATCCTATACATTTGACAAAAGATTAATTTCTAGAATGTACAGAAAACTCAAGAAAGCAAATCCCAAGACAACAAATAACCCAATACATGAGTGAGCAAAGAAAATGCAGACAGACCTCAAATGAGGAAGTTCCAAGTGCTAAGAAATGCAGGAAAAAACATGCTCAATATCCCTAGCCATTTGGGAAATGCAAATCAAAACAACACTGAGATTCCATCTAACTGGTAAGAATGGACAACAAAACAATAATAAATGCTGGAGAGGATGCAGAGAAAAAAGAACACTTTTACACTGCTAGTGGGACTGTAAATTAGTTCAACCACTCTGGAAATCAATATGGAAATACCTTTAAAACCTAAGAATAGAATTGCCATATAACCCAGCTATACTACCCCTGGGAATATAACCAAAGAGAGATAAGTCACCATACCACAGAGACACTTCCATCTCCATATTTAATGCAGCATTCTTCACAATCACAAGGATATGGAACCAACCAAAATTTCCATCAACAAAGGAATGGATTAAAAAAACTATGGTACATATAAGCAATGGAACATTACTTAGCAATAAAAAGAATGATTTAAGTCATTTGCAACAAAATGGATGGAACTGGAGAATATCATTGTAAGTGAACAAACACAGACCCAAAAAGAGAAACCCTATATGTTCTTACTCATATGTGGGAGCTAAATCTTACTTAATGGGGAAAAAACTATACACATATAGGTATATAAAAATGAACAATTAGCCTTAGCTAAGAAGGGAAAATATAACCAGAGTAGAAAGAATGGAAGAAATAACTAATGGGGAGAGTGAGGGTTGTGGATGGGGGATGGAGCAACCAATGTAGACAGATAAATGGGGAGATGATAATCCTAAATTATATGATGCAAGTATATGAATACATGGGAAAATAGGGGAATATAACCCATAATTCTATGAGTTTTACTACATATTAATCAGGGGGTTCCATAAAGTACATAAGTTGATGAAAGTATAATCAAAAGCAATATAATAGCTGCTCAATAGAAATAGCATAAGCCTTGTTACTCTGTACTCCAGGCACATTTATCAGTAAAGGGGGGGGAGGGAAAAAAGCCCTCTAAACACGTGTTGTTAGAGCAAATGGACATCCTTAGGCAAAATATGTAGAGATATAAATAAATAAATGAAAATCTAAGTTTCATACCTTATATAAAAAGTAAGTCAAAATGGATCACAAACTAAAATGTGAAACTATAAAACTATAAAAAATCTTCACATTAAAAAGTATATATCTATAGCGGCTTTATTTGTAATAGGCAAAAGCTGAAAACAACCCAGATGTTCTTCAATGGGTGAACTGGCCCTGTGATGGTGGAACATCCATAGCATAGAATGTGAGTAAATAATACAATGACTAAAGTAGTAATACACATGATGACCTGGAAAAATCTCCTGGGGATTATGCTGAATCATAATAGCCAATCTCAAAAAGGTACATGCTGTAATCATCTCACATATATAACATTCTTGAAATGACAAAATTATGATAATATAAAACAAATTATTAGTTGCCAGAGGTAAAGAAGGGACAGAGCAAAGTGGTTTGACTATAAAAGACAACAAGGGTCTTGTGAGGATAAAATATTCTCTATCTTGGCTGTATCAGTGGCAATAGCTTGGGTTTGGTACTGTAACATGATTTTGTATGATGTTACCATTGAAGGACACTAAATAAAGACTGCAGAGAATCTCTATCATTTCCTACAGCTTCATGTGAATTTATAATTGTCTCAAAGTAGAAAATGTTTTTAAAGTGTTGAGTGAGTGAAAAGAGGCATCTTTATATATTAAAGAAGTATGATCAATTTCTAGAAAATGGAAAGATTGAATTGGCCCAGATTTCCTACTAGGATTTCCAGGCATCTTTGGGATTGGTAATCATGACTTTTTAAAGACAACATTCTGTTCTATTTTGAAGCTTTTATTATCTGTGCTGGGTATAAAAATAGACAAGCGATGTGGTTGGGTTTGTTTGGATATAAGTGTGGCAAATAGGTACAAGAAGAAGAAATCAAGGACAATTTTTTTCAAATCCTTCTCTGTCCTTTCTACCCTTTCTGCTGCTGCTTTGGCTCAGAATCCAGAAATTTCCCCAAGCCCTTCTTCTCTAGTCTACTCCGTATCAGCATGGTCATTCAACTAGTTATCCTTCAAATTCTTAGGCCCAGAGGAAAAGAACAATTGTTACAACTATGCCTCCATTGTCTTTTGTTGTTGTTGTTGTTAGGGTGGAACCCAGGGCCAAGCAAGTACTCTACCACTGAAGTACACCCATGATTTCCTATACATTCATGCATTCACTTATTGTATTAGTTAGGATTCCCCCCAGAGAAATGGAACCAGCAGGATGTGCATGTAGTTAGATGACAACTGGTAAATATACACAGATATTTATTTGTTTATTTATTTATTTTAAGGAATTGACTCACATAATTGTGGAGACTGGCAAGGCTGTGCTCTGCACATTAGGTGGGAAGTGAGAAACCAGGTAAGATGTTGGATATGAGGCCAGAGACAAAGTGGCAGCTCAGATCCAAAAGCAGTCTAAAGACAGAATTCCCTCTTTCCTGGGGGTTTTCTTCTCCTAAAGTCTTCAACTGATTGGATAAAGTGAACTTACATTTTGGATTTAAATCTGTCTTCCTCCAAATATGTTGATTTAAAACAAGACCTTCATAGTGAGATTTAGTCTAACTAAATATCTGAGTGTAGTGATTTTAGCCAAGTTGACACATAAAACTATAACATCCTTTTATACCAAAAGTGATTATATACCTTGTTCTTCTAATTGAATAGAATAATATTCTTCAATGCTGGAAATGTAAGCACAGACTGGGACTCTGTCTTATAGTCCAGAACGTGACATCGCCTTCATTCTAGTCTCACCACAGTGGGCTTTGATATATCCATGAGTGTTTCTGTGCATCTCTGCATCCCTGGAACAAGCTGGCACCCTGTTCATTGGGGGCATTTAATAAATGTTGACTGGTGGTTCTGGCCAATCTTGGTTTTTATTTGTGCTCTGGCCTCACTTCACAGCCCATTCTAAGTTCTCCCAACCCAGCTGAGTTCTCCTACTTTCAACCAAAAGTGAATGGATTCATTTTCTGTTATGCTCTGTGACACATCTGAAATGCCTTCAGATGACATTTTCTCAAAGACAAGGAAAGAAGGCACTCTTTTTCTTAGCATAACTATACATAAGACCTGTCCTCAGGCTCATGGGCATCTGCCATTGGGCTGATTGCTACTGCACTTGGCCCCCTGCTCCACCTGATCTAAGAATCACCCCATCTTTTACACCCTTAACTTGGGTCCCTGCGGCCTGTTGTGGTTTTGCTGCTGGACCTGGTCAGTTCCCAGTTTTCCATGTGCTCCCTCCCCCAGCTTTGAGGTCTTGGTAGAGGCCTCTTTATACCTAAAAATCTCTGTATCTCTGTCCTACAGAGTCCCTGTAATAGCTTGAAACAACTGGAACCCAGTTCTGTTCTGATCAAATTGCCCCTTCCCAAAAGCATGGGTCCTATATCATCCCCATGTGTCAGACTGAAAACCCTGCCTAGAACCTTAATTCCTTTGAGACCAGACCTCGCTCTTAGAAGATCACCCTGCCTCCATCTCCCAAGCCACACAACCAGCTTTCCGGTGACCCTGACACATGACTCACTCATATGTGAGTTCCTGTTTCACTGTGATATGTCAGTCTGTCGTAGAGGCACATGAGACTAGCTTGGCCTCCCAGCTTCCTGGGACTTGTGCTTCTGCTGACCTGGCACCTTTAGGGCCTGCCTCAGGATCTCCTTGCATTTCTTATGTAACCCAAGGATGCACTCAGTGCCAGCACCAGACCTTGGGCTTTACCACACCGCATTGTCTGTTCTCAGTAGCAGGAAGCCTGCCAACCCGTCTCGTCTAGATCTGCCTGTCCAGACTGTGCTGCTGCAGGGAGGATATTTAGTGCAGCAGCTCAGACAAAGATCTAGGAGTCAGACTGACCCAGCATGCCGCATGGATTTAAGCAGGGTACATAAAATCTCCTTGCCTCTATGATCTTATCTCACAGAAATTCAGGGAGAATTAAATGATAAGAACATATGGAAATAGTTTAAAACAGTGCTAATTACTGAGTCAGCTCTCAATGTTTATAATCTATATGGCTTGAACTTCATATGTTGTCTAGCCAGAGTTTCACCACACTTACCCTCTGGGTGGTCCAATGCTCCTTAATGTTTTCCAAGCCCCTCATTGCCTGCAGCTGTACCACTGTGGCATCTGATTCCATCAGATCTCAGAAGCTAAGCAGGTCCAGGCCCGGTTAGAACCTGGATGGGAGACCGCCTGGGAACACCAGGTGCTGTAGGCTTGGGAGAAGGACCCAGCAACCCACTCCCAAAACAATCTGCCATTGAAAACCTTATGAATAGCAGAGAAGTACCGACAATAGTGTTTCATCTGTAGTACATAGAGTCGTTATGAGTTGGACTGGATGGCACCTAACAACAACATGCACCTCATTGGAACACACCTCTGATTTACACTGCTTGCTGATTTCAATGATGTAAATATTCCTGTCATGGCCAATTCCATGTTACCAATGTAATGTTACTGAACACAGAGTTGGATAAATTTACACATAATAGGATATTGTGAGTGGTGTGTTCACACTCCAGCACACCACTGAAATTAGAGCTACCCTGGCCTGGTTCTTTCTTGGTCCTGTGGTAAGGAATTTATTTCTACCTCCTCAAAGCTGCCTCTCCATATATAATCATCTCTTACAAACCTGCCTCCTTCCCTCTCCTGAGGGTGACATTCAAAAAATCATGGAGATGTCTCATCTTGCCAAACAAGATATTGCAGACAACTCTGATCTGCAGAGAAACATAACATCCTCAATTGTGGCCATAGGTCATCCCATCATTTTGATAGTGCGCATTGCCCTTCTGGGAGCTTTCCAGCACTCTCTACATTGCCTCTCCTCATCTCACAGCTGCTGTGAACCCCTGCCTGCAAATTTTACTTCTTCTAAGTAAGTGGCCCCAGAACTTCCATTTCTATCTATTAAGACCAACACTTCAAAAAATAAAAACTGAAAAAGCTGAATAAAATAGAAGAAACATCTGTTTGCAAGTTTTAGGGAGTTTCTGAAACAGCCAAGACTTGAGGGACACAATCCAGTTGGGAACTGGTTGAGGCTTTTCTCATTGACAGTTGCCACTTTGGTGTGCACCAAGAGCTGAAAAGGCAACCAAATAAATAAATAAATAAATAAATAAATAAATAAATAAATAAATACAATGGATCAGAAACCCAGAAAATCATTAACTAACTGGAGCCTTTTATATATCCTAGATGTGGAGAAATAAAAGTTCTACATTAGACCAATTGAGGCATTCAGATCTTAAGGAATCAAAATCCTGCAGTGGACAGAACATAGCAAGGTGAGAGCCACACTATGTGCCAGTTTTCCTATTAAGGCATTAGGTTACTTTATTTTTAATTGGAAATTTTTAATGTATACTTTAATGGGTTTCATTCTGACATGTATTTCATTGTAACATTTCCATATATACGTTTCATTGTACATTGCTCACATAACTTCCCCTTACCCTCTCGTGCCCCTTCTCCCCTATCCCCACCCCACCACCTATGATCTCCTTTCTACGTGTATGTCTTTTTGTGGGAATGTTTACCTATACACATGCATACTGATTTTGATTTAAGACCAAGCTTTTTTCTATAGTGATAGTTTTTACATTTTCAGCAGTATTACACGAGTAATCTAGTCTATTTGCATTATTGCCATTTTTTGATATTGTTGGTATTATTATTATTATTTCCTAAACTATTAAAGTTCTGCTGTTTACTTTGAGATTGACCTCACTCCTTGTTGGCCCTCCTCCCCCTTCCATCTTCTCCCATCCTTTTGCTAGATCTCTCCCACTTCTTTCCACTCCTTAAGTTGTCCCTTCTATGATGTTTACATAAGGTTTTTATTATGTTCCAATTTATGTATAGAATTTTATCCTTTTAAGTTTGATTCAGTTCCCACATGAGTGAGAACATGTGTTCGTTCACTTAAGATAATTTTCTTCAATTCCATCCATTTTCCTGCAAATGACATTATTTCATTTTTTTGATTGCTGAGTAGTATTCCATTGTGTACATGTACCATAATTTTTTATTCATTCTTCTGTTGATGGGCACTTTTGTTGATTCCATATCCTTATTATTGTGAGTAGTGCTGCATTGAACATGGAGATACAGGTGTGATGACTCATTTCCCTTTGGGTATATTCGCAATAGTGGAATAACTGGGTCATATGGTAGATCTACTTTTAGTTTTCTGAGGTACCTAAATACTGATTTCCAAAATGATTGTACCAAGTTACAACTCCACCAACAGTGTAAGAGGATTCCCTTTTCTCCACAGCCTAGTCAGCATTTGTTGTTATTTGTTTTATTGATCTTGGCCATTCTTACTGGAGTAAGGTGGAATCTCAGCATTGTCTTGATTTGCATTTCCCTAATGGCTAGGGATACTGAGCATTTTTTTTTCATGTGTTTCATGGCTTTACGGGCCTCTTCATTTGAGAACTGTCTGTTCAGTTCCTTTTCCCATTTGTGTATTGGTTTATTTGTTTTCTTGGGAATTGCTTTCTTGAGTTCTTTATAAATTCTGGAAATTAGTCCTCTGTCCAATATATAGGATACAAAGACTTTTTCCCATTCAGTGGGGATTTCCTTGACTCTGTTGATTGTTTCCTTTGCTGTACAGAATCTTTTGAATTTCATGTAATCCTGTTTATCATGTATCCTGTATATTGTTGCAACTTCTTGAGCAATTAGAGTTCTATTAAGGAAATGCTTTCCTATGTGTATATGTTGGAGAGTTGCCTATATTTTCTCCTAGCAATTCTAAAGTTTCTGGTTTTGTGTTGAGGTCTTTTATCCATTTTGAGTTAACTCTCATGCATATTGAGAGGTGCAAGTCTGTTTTCATTTATCTGCAAGCAGACATCCAATTTTCCTGTCACCGTTTATTGAAAGGGCTATCCTTTCTCCAACTTACTTGCTTTACTCCTTTGTCAAAAGCCAGGTGGCTATAGATGCATTGTATCTCTGGGTCCTCTATTCTGTTCCACTAGTCTTCAGGCCTATTTTTGTGCCAGTACTAAGCTGTTTTTGCTACGATAGAACTGTAGTATAAAGCCAGGGATTATGATCCCACCCGCACTAGTTTTGCAGCTAAAGAGTGCTTTGGCTATACGTGGTCTTTTGTGTTTCAATACAAATTTTTGGATCATTTCTTCTATTTTTATAAAGTCTGTCATTGGAATTTTAATGGAGATTGCATTGAATCTATAGATTGTTAGGAGGAGGATAACAATTTTTACAATATTGATTCTCCCAATCCATGAGCAGGGAAGGTCCTTCCACCTTTTAGTATCTTCTGTGATTTCTTTCATTAATGTTTTGAAATTTTCCTTGTAGAGGTCTGCAGGATCTTTGGTTAGATTGATTCCAAGGTACTTAATTTTCTGATGGGCTATTGTGAAAGGAATTGTAGCTGTAATTTCCTTCTTTTCATGCTTACCATTGGTGTAAAGGAAGGCTATTGATTTTTGAGTGTTAATTTTGTATCCTGCCACTTTGCTGAAGGAATTAATTAGGTCTAAAAGTTTTCTAGAGGAGGTTTTGGGGTCCTTTAGGTAAAATATCATGTCATCCACAAATGAGAATAATTTGACCTCATCTTTCTCTATCTGTATCCCTTTGATTTCTTTCTCTAGTTTGATTGCCCTGGCTAGGACTTCAATCACAATGTTAAATAAAATAGGAGACAGTGAACATCCTTGCCTTGTTCTAGATCTTAGAGGAAATGGCTTCAATTTTTCTACATTTAATATAATATCGGCTGTATGTCTATCATAGATAGCCTTTATGATGTTAAAGTAATATCCTATTATGCCTATCTTCTCCAGGGTTTTTATCATGAAAAGGTGTTACACTTTGTCAAAGGCCTTTACAGCATCAATTGAGATGATCATGCAATTTTTGTTTGCAAGCCTCTTGATATGTTGCCTTACATTAATCAATTTTCATATGTTGAACCAGTCTTGCATCTATGGAATAAATCCCACTTAGTCATGGTGAACAATATTTTTAATATGTTGCTGAATTCGGTTTGCCAGGATTTTGTTAAGAATTTTTGTGTTTCTGTTCATAAAGCAAATAGGTCTATAATTCTCTATCTTAGATGTATCCTTTCCTTGTTTAGGTATCTGGGTGATAGTAGCTTTGTAGAATGAGTTTGGGAGTGTTCCCTCCTTTTCTACTTTTTGAAATAATTTGAGGAACACAGGTATTAATTCTTCTTTGAAAGTTTGGTAGAATTCTGCTGTGAACCCATCAGGTCCTGGGCTCTTCTTTTTTGAGAGACTTTTTATTACCTTTTCTATTTCAGCATATGTAATGTGTTTGTTTAGGTGACTTATGTCCTCTAGGGTTAATTTTGGTAAATCATATGTGTTAATAAATTTATCCATTTCTTCTATATTTTCATATTTTGGGGAATACAATTTCTCAAAATATTCCCTAATGATTTTTTATATTTCATTGCAGTCAGTGGTTATGATACCTTTTTCTTATCTAATTTTCATGATGTTGGCTTTTTCTTTTTTCTTTTTGATGAGATTGGCCTGGGGAGCATCTATTTTATTAATCTCTTCAAAGAACCAGTTCTTAGTCTCATTAATTCTTTGAATTATCTTTTTAGATTCTAACTGAGATAACTCTGCCTTGATATTGATAATTTCTTTCTGTGTGCTCCTTTTGGGATTGACCTGCTGTTGGTTTTCTAGTGTCTTGAGATGTGTCATTAGTTAATTTATTTGGCTATTTCCTTATTGATGAAGGCACTCAATGCTATAAATTTCCCTCTTAGAACTGCCTTGCTGTGTTCCATATGTTTTGATAGGATGTGTTTTCATCTTCATTTGATTTCAGGAATTTTTTAACTTCTGTTTTAATTTCTTCAATAACCCATGGATCATTCAGCAATGTATTATTTAGTCTCCATGAATTCGTAAAATTTCTGATATTATTCTTGCTTCTGAATTCCAATTTTATTCCATTGTGGTCTGATAAGTTATTGGGCATAATTTCTACCTTTTTGTATTTATTGAGGGAATTTTTGTGTACTAAAATTGGTCTATCTTGGAGAAAGTTCCATATGGTGCTAAGAAGAATTTGCATTCCTCATAATATGGATGGAACATTCTGTAGATATCTGAGAGTTCCAGTTGGTCTAATGTGCACATAAGCTTGTCATTTCTCTGTTGATTTTCTGTTTTGATGACCTGTCTCTTGGTGAAAGTGAGGTATTGACATCTCCCATAATTATTGTGTCTAGACTAATGTAGTCCTTTATTTCCCATAAAGGTTATTTTATGAAGTTAGGGGCCCTGTATTTGGAGAGTGTATATTCAGTAGTGTTATTGGTTCCTGGTTAATTGTTCCTTTTAGTCATATGTAGTGTCCTTCTTTATCTCTTTTAATTAGTTTTGGATTGAAGGTTAATCTGTCTGATATTAGTATTGCAACTGCTGCTTTGTTGTTGTTGTTGTTGTTGTTGTTGTTGTTGTTGCCCTGCTTAGCATATGGCTTTCCAGCCTTTAATTCTCAATCTTATAGTCTTTGTGGGTTAGGTGAGTCTCTTAATTGAGGGTTTATGTTTTTTCATCCAGTTGGCCAGTCTATGTCTCTTAATTGGTGAGTTAAGTCCATTTACATTAATAGTAATTACTGAGAAGTGTCTATTTTATGTATCCAGTCATTACTTCTTGCTGGTTTTTGACTCGTGCATACTTTATTGCTTTCTTGACTTTCTCTCATGTTGACTGTTCAGTTCTTTGATCTTCTATGTAGGGCTATCTTATCTCACCTGGATGTGGTAATTGATGGAGGATCCTCTGTAATGCTGGTTTGGTGGTTGAAAGTCATCTGAAAATGTCAATATCATGGAATTTCTTATACTCCTCGTCTATTTTCAAAGAAAACTTTGCTGGGTATTGTATTCTTGGTTGGAAGTTGTTCTTTTTCAGAACGTGAATTATATGTGTCCAGGCCTTTCTTGCTTACAATGTTGATGTGGAGAAGTCTGCAATTACTTCAGTGGGTTTGCCTTTAAATGTTAGTTGAGGTTTTTTCCTAGCTGCTTTCAAAATTGCTTCTCTGGTGTCCAATATAAGCATTCGTACAATATGTCATGGGAAGAATCTGTTTTGGTCTACTCTGGGTGGGGTTCTGAATGAGTCAGTTGTATATGTAATCAGATCCTGGATTAGCTCTGAAAAATTTTTAAATTTAAAAAATTTTTCCCTACTAATCTCATTTTATTAGTTAGTTTTAGTGTACAACTTCATGGGTCTCATTATGTTATTTCCATATATGCATTTCATTATACATTGCTCATGTTCACCTTCCCCATTACCTTCACATTACCTGCCCCCTTCCTCAATGGTCACCCTTCTGCTTTCATGTCTGGTTTGTCTGTATGTTAATCTATTTATCTATTCATCCTGATTTTTCCTTAAGAGCAAAATGTGTAATATTTCCTTTCCTTACTCCAATTACCATTTTTCCTTGCTCCTTCCATTCTCTTTAGTCCATTATCTTTCTTTGCATGGCCCCTTCTGCTTTCATAATCTATGTTTTAATATTGAATATATATTGAAATCTAATGTCCATATGCCTGTAGCCATAGTACTGTCGTGCCAGGTCTTGGGAGCTAAGCAGGGTCAGAACTGGTTAAAACTTGGATGGGAGACCACCTGGGAACACCAGATGTTATAGGCTTGAGAAGAACCTGATAACCCACTCCTCCAAAGCAATCTGCCATTGAAAACCTTATGAATAGCAGGGAAGCACTGACAATAGTGTTTCAGCTGTTGTACATAGGGTCACTACGAGTCACATACAAACTCGATGGCACCTAACAACAATATCCATATATGAGAGAAAATGTGATGTTTGTCTTTCTGGGTCTGGCTTATTTTTATTTAAATGATGCACTCTAGTTCCATCCATTTTCTAGCAAATGCCATGATTTTGTCCTGCTCTATAGTTGAATAAAACTCCACAGTGTATATATACCACAATTTCCTTACCTACTCATCTGTTGAGGGACACCTAGGTTAATTGTATGTCTTAACTATTGTGAATAATACTGCAATAAATATACATGGGGCTAGGGTTTAGCTCAGTTAGTAGAGTGCTGCCCTGGTCTTTCTGAGGCCTTAGGTTTGATCCTCAGCACTGCAAAAAATTGGAGAAGGACATGATAATCCACTCTCAAAGCAATCCCAAAACAATCAGCCATTGAAAACCCTACATAAGATCACTATGAGTTGGACACCACCTAAAAACAACAAAGATGGATGAGCATTTATCTCTGTGGCATATTGAATTATATTCCTTAGGATATATACTCAGGAGTCGTATAGCCAGGTCATATGGTAGGTAGTTATATATTTTTTTATGAACCTCCAAACTGATTTCCACAGTGCCTTCACCAACTCACATTCCTTCCAGCAGTGTAATAGGGTTCATTTCTCCTTACATCCTCACCAGGATTTATTGTTTTGCTTATACTAGCTGTTCTGACAGGTGTGAGATGGTATCTAAATGTAGTTTTAACTTGCATTTCCCTGATGGCTAAGGATGCTGAACTTTTTTTTTTAATATGATTGTTGGCCATTTGAATTTCTTTTGAGAAGTCTTTGGCCCAATTTTTTGTTTTATTTTGGTTTTTGGTTTTTGTTTGTTTGTTTGTTTGTTTTGATTGGATTCTTTGCTTTTTTAGTGTGTACTTTTTTGAGCTCTTTATATATTCTACATATTAATCCTCTATATTATTTTCTCTCATTCTGTAAACTATCTTTTTTAAACTATCTTTTCACTCCAATAATTGTTTCCTTTGCTGTGCAAAATCTTTTTAATTTCATATAATCTCATTTGTCAATTCTTTCTATTTTTTCCTGTGCTTTGTGGGTCCTATTCAGAAACTCCTGGCCTATGCCTATGTCTTCAAGTGTTTTCCCTATGTTTTTGTCTAGCAGTTTCAAAGTTTCAAAGTTTACATTTAGGTCTTTGATCTATTTTGAACTAATTTTTGTACAAGGTGTGTGAGAGAGAGAGATCTAATTTCAGTCTTCTATATGAGGATATCCAGCTCCCCAGAACCATTTGTTGAAGAGGGTGTCTTTTCTCCAACTTATATTTTTGGCACCTATGTCAAATATCAGATGGCTGTAGCTACAGGGTTTTAATTCTTGGTCCTTTATTCTGTTCCTTTGATCTACTTATCTACCTTTGTGGAAGTATCACATGGTTTTTGTTACTATGGCTTGGTAGTATAATTTGAAATCAGAAATTGTGATGTCCCCTGCATTGTTCTTTCTGCTTAGCATCACTTAAGTGATTTGAGATCTTTTATGCTTCCATATGAACTTTAGGACTGTTTTCTCTATTTCTGTGAAGAATGTCATTGGTATTTTAATGGGGATTGCATCAAATCTATAGATTGCTTTCAGTAATATGTCCATCTTCATAATATTAATTCTTCCAATCCATGAACATAAGAGATCTTTCCACCTTCTGGTGACTACTTCAATCTCTTTCTTTAGTGTTTTAAAGTTTTTATTGTAGAAATTTTTCACCTTTATAATAAGACTTATTCCAAGATATGTTATTTGTGTTGAAGCTACTGTGAATGGGATTGTTTTCCTGGTTTCTTTCCCTATGTGGTCATTACTGGTACATAGAAGACCTGCTGATTTATGTATGTTGATTTTGTATCTTGCTACTTTACTGAAAATGTTTATCAGCTCTAAGAGAGTTCTAGTGGAGTCTCTAGGGTCTCTTAAGTATAGGATCATAGCATATGCAAAGACAGATAATTTCACTAGTTCCTTTTCTATTTAGATCCCTTTTACTCCTTTCTCTCATTTTATTTCTGTAACTAATAGTTCAGTTACTATACTGGATAGCAGTGGAGACAGTAGACACCCTTGTCTTGTTCCTCATCTTAGGACAAATGCTTTCAGATTTTCCCCATTTAGTATGAGGTTGGCTGTAGGTTTTTCATATATTGCCTTTATAATGTTGAGGTATGTAACTTCAATTCCTAGTTTCCTCGGGGCTTTTATCATGACAGGATGTGGCACTTTGTCAAAGGCCTTTTCTGTGTCTATTGATAGGATCATGTGATTTCTGTTTCTGAGTCTATTTATATGCTGTATTACTGTTATTGTGTTGCATATATTGAACCATATATTGTATACCTGGAATGAAACCAACTTAATCACAGAGTGATCTTTTTAATGTGTTGCTAAAGTTAATTTGCAAGGGATTTATTCAGGATTTTTGCATCTAGGTTCATCAGGAAAATCGGTCTGTAGTTTGCCTTTTTTGAGGGATCCTTATCTAGTCAGTATCAACATAATACTGACTTCTTAGAATGAGTGTGGTACTTTTCCTTCCATTTTTACCTTATGGAATAGTTTGAGGATCATTAGTATTAATTTTTCTTTAAAAGTCTTGTCAAATTCATCAGTGAATTAATCTGGTCCTTGGTTTTTCTTTGTTAGGAGATTCTTTATTATGTTCATTATAGGTCTGTTTAAGTTATTTCTATCCTCTTGACTTAATTTTGGCAGGTCTTATGTGTCTAAGAATTTATCCATCTTATCTAAGTTTTCCAATTTTTTGAAATATAATTTTTCAAAGTATTCCCCAATTTTTCTCTGGCTTTCATTTGTATCTGTTGTAATATTCCCTTTTTCTTCTATAATTTTCTTAATTTGAGTTTTCTCTCTCTCTCTTTCTTTTGGTTAATTTGGCTGAGGGTTTGTCAGTCTTGTTTATCTTTTCAAAGAACCGGCTCTTTGTTTCATCATTGTTTATTGTTCTTTTAGTCTCCATTTCATAAATATCTGCTCTGATTTTTATTTTTTCTTTTCATCTACTGGTTTGGGGTTTTGTTTGTTCTTCTTTTTCTAAGATCTTGAGGTATATCAAGTTATTGGTTTGAGCCAACTTTGATTTTTTAATGTAGGCACTCATAGCTATAAACTTCCCTCTTGGAACTGCCTTTGCTGCATCCCAAAGGGTCTGATAGGTTGTGTTTTCATTTTTGTTTGATTCTAAGAATTTTTTATTTCCTCTCGGATTGTTTCAAGTACCCAGTGATCATTTAAGAGTATATTGTTCATTCTCCACATATTTGTATAGTTTCTGTAATTTCTCTTGCTATTGATTTCTAGTTTTATTCCATTATGGTCTGAAAAGATACAAAAAGTTATCTTGATTTTTCTGTATTTGCTAAGACTCGATTTTGGCCTAAAATGTGATCTATTTTAGAGAAAGTTAAGTGGGCTGCTGAGAAGAATGTGTATTCAGTACTTTGGTGTGGAATATTCTGTATATGTCTATTCAGTCCATGATCTTTTGTGGTGTTTAACTCTGAAGCATATTTGTTGACTTTTGCCTGGATATTCCATCTGATGAAAGTGAGGTGTTAAAGTCACCCACTATTATTGTATCTGGATCTATCTATCCCTTTAAGTCCAATAATGTGTTCTTTAATGAAGTTGGATGCACAAATATTTGGTCCATATGTATTTATAATTGTTATACCTTCTTCATCAATTGTTCCATTTATTAATACATAATGATCTTGTCTGTGTCTTTGGACTAGTTTTAACTTGAAGTCCACTTTGTCTGATATAAAGATGTCTACTCCTTTTTTGTTTTGTTTTGTTTTGTTTTCACTTGGTTGGTATATCAATTTTCATCCTTTCACTTTCAGTCTATACGTGTCCTTGCCAGTAAGATGTGTTGCTTGCAGACAACAAATTATTGTATCTTATTTTTTAACCCAGTCTGCTAATCTATGTCTTTTAATTGGAGAGTTAAGACAATTTATATTTAGGGTTATTACTGAGAGAGGTTGGCTTCTTCTAGTAACTGAGTGGGGTACTTTCCTGGTTGAGACATATACTGTTTGTTCCTTTCATCATCCTTTATTTATATTCAGCTTTTGCTCTTTTTTATTATTTAGACATGACTTATTCTTTCCTAGTTTTCTTTAGTTTGTCTGTTCCTCCTATGAAATTTATTCTTACTTGTGCTCTTCTGGTGGAAACTGTTTCTCTTCCTCCTATGTGTGTAGGATTCCTTTAGGCATCTTCTGAAATGCTGGCTTGGCAGTCATGTATTGCTTTACTGTATGCTTTTATTGGAATGTCTTTATTTTTCCATTAATTTTAAATGATAACTTTGATGGAGATAAAAATCATACTTGGCAATTATTTCCTTTTAGGGCTAAAAATATACCGTTTCCTGCTTTTCTAGATTTTAGGGTTTGTGCTAAGAGGTGTAATGTAATTCTGATGGGCTTCCATTTGAAGGTGAGTTGGCATTTTTCTCTTGTACCTTTTAATATTGTTTCTTTGTTCTGTAATCATGGCATTTTAATTACTCTGTGACTTGGGGAAGTCCTTATCTGGTCATGTCTATTTGGTATTTTTAAGGCCTCTTGTGACTGGATGCCCATTTCTTTCCCTTAATTTGGGGGATTTTCTGCTATAATTTCACTGGATAAATTTCCCATGCCTTTAGTTTTTATCATAGCTCATTCTTCTACTCCCATGTATTCTTAGGTTCACTTTCTTGATCATGTCCCAGAGTTTGTAAAAATTTTGGTCATGTTCTTTTTGTTTGCTTTGTTGATATTTGAATGTAATACTTCTTTAACTTTATTTTCCACCCCTAATATCTATCTTCTGCTTCATCTAGTCCACTGGTGATGCTTTCCACTCTGTATTCTGTTTAATTTATCGAGTTCTTCATTTCCAATATTTGTGGGTTTTTTTTTTTAATCTCAATTTCCTTACTGAATTTCTCATCCATTTTGTTTCCTTTCTCTTCTACATTGGTGACTTTCTGACCTAGGTCCTGTATTGATTTCCTTACTTCATCCATTTGCTTATTTGTGTTCTGTTTGAAATCATTCATTATTTTTACAAGAAGACTTTTAAATTCTTTGTCTATCATTTCAACTATTTCCAAATCTTTGGATTCAGTGGTTAAGGAATTATAGCCTTTTGGAGAAAATGTGCTGCCTTGCTTTTTTATGTCTCTTGTTTTTCTGATTTGTGATTTATGCATCTGTAGGGGTAGATATCACTTCCCGTTCTATTTAGGGGTTCTTGTTGTTGTTGTTGTTGTTAGGTGCCATCAAGTCGGTATCCGACTCATATCGACCCTCTGTACAACAGGGGAAACACTATTGTCAGTGCTTCTCTGCTGTTCATAGGGTTTTCAATGGCAGATTGATTTTTGGGAGAGGGTTGCCAGGTCCTTCTCCCAAGCCTACAACTTCTGGTGTTCCCAGGCGGTCTCCCATCCAGGTACTAACCAGGCCTGACCCTGCTTAGCTTCCGAGATCTGACAGGATCGGATGCCACAGGGCTACGGCTGCAGGCTAGGGGTTCTTAGTGAGCGGTTTTCTTTTGAGATTCTAATCTCTATTGCCATTCCCAGAGAGAAAGACAAACCACTATAACAGATACAATACTCAACCAACCCAGATATAGAAATACACTTAAAATTGCTTAAAGTCAACTGGTGGACTACCAACACCCATAAAACAAACAAAAAATGGCAGTAATAATATAGCTATGAACTTACAACATATTTAAGGTGAAGGTATAAATATTAGCTTGAAGTAATAAGAGGATGCAGAGAGGGAGAGAGAGAGAGAGGGAGAGAGAGAGAGAGGAGACAGAAGGATGTCTCAAGGAGGAAATTAAAGAAAGGAAAAAAGAAGACCTAGAAAGGAAATAAATGTAAGAGAAAGACACAAAGGATTTTTTAAATGATTGTATGATAAGGAAAAAGATATATAAATAGAATTAGGTAAACATAAGCAGAACAATATGAAGTAGTAAGCCTAAAAGATTTAAAGTATAAAGAGAAAAGGAGAAATACACAGGCAGAAAAACATTTTTTAAAACTTAAAAAGATAAAAGATAAAAATTACACTAGAAAAAAGAGAAATGAGGAAATGAAAATTAACAATGAAAAGAGGGAAGAATAGAAAAACAGAAAAAAGGAAAAGAAAAAAGAATACTGGCTTGCTCCCCTGCAACCCTAGCATCTCTGTAAACTGAGGCCAGATGATCTTGAGCACCAAACCAGAGGCAGCCTGTGTAATTCAATGTGGTCTCATCTCCAGCAAATATAAGAAAAAATCTGGGGTACTGCACAATGGCACAGTACTTATCCCATGAAAATCCAGGGTTCAATCCCCAGCAGAACAGAAAGAAAGGAAAAAAGAAGAAAAAGTATTGGAGGGGCTTCTTTCTTTGGCCTTTAATATTGAAGTCTGTTAGGTAGAATTGGTAGTCAATTGAAGATGGAGGTTTCTTATCTCACCATGGCTCAGAGTTGAAAATCTCTGCAGTTTTGAGGAGATGGGACTGTCTCCTCTTCTTAGGGGTGAGGCTTGTTTCTGAGCAACTTCCCCAAGCTTCTTGCTATCTAAACTTCTCAGTGTTTCAGAGTCTCACACACACACCCCCCATTGTAACTGCCTGCTGCAGCTATGTAGCATGCTGGGGTTTTGGTAGGTCACTCCTAGCCTCTCCACCAGTGATAATTCTTTGTTTCAGCCCCACCCTCCGGGGTAGCTCAGTCTCATGCAGTAAGTTCCTTCTCAAAATATGAAGCGTGGGAAAAAGAACCACTTCTCCAATGTTGAACCCCCTCAGTCAGGAAGAGCCATTGAATCATCAAATCTCTGGAAGAATTCAAGAGTTTCAAAGACTGTGGGCTTGTCCTGTGGGACGTCAGTCTGACCACCAGGGCTGTCTGGCTTACCTCTTTGGATAAGGGCTTCATTTACTCTCCCTCATGGGAAACCACAGCTGGAGTTGTGTCCTGCACACTTCTCTCACTGCTCAGTTCCATTCTGAAACCTGGAACCATCTCACAATCTCCTCCCTGGTTTCTGTGGTTTTCTAGACCTTTGTTCTTTGGAAAAGAATTCACTCTTTCCCTATCCTAACTCCTTTGTTTTATCACATCACATGGAGGATGCCTTTAATCCACCATCTTAAACTAAGAGTCAGGTTATTTTTAAATTGTACAGGAAAAGAGACTAAGAAACAGAGGAAAAAAGAAATTAAAATGGCAAGCGGAGTTTTTGGACATTGCATTACGGTGGAGACAAAATATAGAAATGAGAATAAGTCATAAAGAAAGGTGTTGATGAACATTTCATTTGTGAAATGTTTTCATTTGTGATCCATGGAGGACAGCAGCTTAGTTGTTAGGAGGAAAAGGAATCTTTTAAGAAGTGAAACACAGACCCAAGTCAGTTCCACCTCTGAATAATTGAGGTTATTTGTCTCATTTTAGTTACCTGCTATACAATAGAGTAAATTGTTTCTGGGGAAAGAGAATATTATTTTATGTTTCCATAATTTTCACACAAAATTTCCAACTTTCAATAAAATATTACTAGGCACACACACATACAAATAAGCCCTTTTTGCTTCTAGCCCAGCATATAAGGAGCTTGCAAGTCATCACTTCTTGTTAACAACAAGTCAAATACTGAATAAACTAAATAATCAAATCTTAGATCCATCATAGAAGTGAGCTCACAGAGCAAATACTTGTGCCCCAAAATTATAGAGACAAATCAGCAGATACAGAGAATCATAACTTATCAGAACAGATACTTCATGGAGAAGCCTCTGTGGAAAGCAATACCGGGTTTTTGTTGTTGTTGTTGTTGTTGTTGTTGTTGTTAGTTGCCATTGAGTCAGGCCCAACTCAAAATGAGCCTTTGTACAACAGAACAAAATACTCCTCAACATTGTGTCATGCCTGACACCATGTCAGTGTTTCTCAGTTATTCATAGGGTCTTCAATGGTGGATTGTTTCAGGAACGGGGTGCCAGGTCCTTCTCCCTAGCCTGCCCCACCTGGTATTCCCAGGTGGTCTCCCATCCAAGGCCTATCCAAGTCCAAACCTCCTTAGCTTCTGAGATCAGGCAGGATCAGATGCCAGGGTGCTATGGCAGAATACCCAAACTATAACTGGTCAGTTGCTGGAGGCTCATGATGGACAACTGTAAACTGAGTTAGGAAATTCAGTGAGGAGAATAAGGAAGGACCCTCACTCTTTGTGAGTTTTACCTCCTGGAGCTCTATCCAGTACTCAGAGTGAATATCAGAGAAAACTCCTTTCATGCTTCTGGAAGTAGGAGCAGAAGAATAACCATTTTGAAATACTTTAGGGCATTCTGTTCTTAAAGGAGTCAAGAAGAACACCTGATGAAAGCCCAAAATATTGGGGTTTTACCATACCCTAACCAAACTGAAGGAAGGGAAATACCCAAATTTAGGCCTTTTTTAGTCACAAGGTGTCTGTCATACCTAGAACAGGTGTGACGGTAACTGAAAAGCACTTTTGAAGTTCATAGCCAAAGGGCAAAGGCTTCTAAAAAGATGAAAACCTAATCATGCAACTGTAGAATACTTCTCTTCACTAACTTACCAAGTTCCTACAAACCTACTCACTCCTATCTCTTTTATTGGGAACATCATGTAATGCATACAACAAAATATTGCAAAACATGGAAAGGACAAAAACATAGTTTTAAGAGGCAGAGAAAGCATTAAAAACAGACTCATATGTGCCTGGGATGTTGGATTTATCAGACTAGGAATTTAAAACAACTTTGATTAATATTCCAAAGGTTCTAATCCAAAAAACTGACAAAATACAAGAACAGAGAAATGCATAAGCAAAGAGATGGAAATGTTAAGACTCAAAAGAAATGACAGAGACCCAAAATATTGTAACAGAAATGAGGAACATCTTTAATGAGCTCATTTGTAGACAGCACATGGCTGAGAAAAAAAAATCTCTGAGCTTGAGAACATGTAAGAGAAATTCTAAAACTAGAAATCAGGTAAAAAAAAGACAGGAAAAATAGAACATAATATCCAAGAACTGTGTAACAATTACAAAACACATAACAAATGCATAATGTTAATGCCAAAAAGCTAGAAAGGAATGGAACTTCTCCCAATTAATGTCAGATACCAAATCACAGAATCACAGATCCAGAAATTTCAGGGAACATCAAGTAGGATGCCCACTGACAAATATATTACTCTAACTATACGAAAATCAAAGATAAAGAAAAAATCCTAAAAGAAGTTAAAGAAAAAAAAACTACTTTTAGGGGAACAAATGATATTTTTTTACTTGAATTACATCCAACATGTCCTCAGAAACTGAGCAAGAAAATAGAGTGAAAAATTTTAGGTGTTGATGGGGTGAATAAAAAAAATTACTAACCTAGAATTCTATATATAACAAAATTACCTTTCAAAAATGAAAGACAAATAAAAACTCTAAAACAAAAATTGATGAAATTTATTCACAGTAGACACACCTTGCAAGAAATGTTGAAGTTCTTCAGGGAGAAGGGAAATAATATAGGTCAGAAACACAGATCTAATAAACAAATGAAGATCATGAAAGAAACATGCAAAGAAAAAATGAAGACTTTTCTTTTTCTTACTCTTAATTGATCTAATAGATGACAATTTGTACAAAGTAATAATAGTAACAATGTTTTCCATGATTATACCTTATGTATGAATGACAGCAATGATACAAAGAAGAAAAAAGAGGAATTGGAAAAATTGTTATTAGAAGATACTTTCACTAACTTGTGAGATGGTAGAATGCAATTTGGAAATGGATTTTGATTGTCTGTAAATGCGTATCACAAAACCTAGGGTAAACAATAAAAATGAATAAAAGGAAATATAAATGACATACAAACAAAGGACAGAAAATTGGTTTACATAAAATGCTAAATTAAAACCATAAAAATTAGAAAATGTGAAATTCAAAAATAAGGACAAAGGCAATAAATAAAAAGGTAGTAAACATGATAAGTATTAATCCAACTATAATAATAATTATTATAAACATTAATGATCTAAATATGCAATTAAAAGATTAGAGTGAATAAGAAAATAAGATCCAAATATCTTTTCCCTAGAAGTAACTTGCTTTAAATATAAAACACATATAGATTAGAAGAAATGGAGAAAGGTACACCACGCCAGCACTAATCCAAAGAAAGAGAAAATCTGTACAAACTTCAGAGTAAACTTTAGAGCAAGAAAAATTATCAAGGATCAAAAGGGGCATTGCATAATGATAAAGGGATAGATTTATAAGAATATATAACAATCCCTAATGTGTGTACACCTAACAACAGAACACCAAAATACTTGAGGGAAAAATAGTAGAACTCTGGGGTGGAATAGGTTAATCCACTATTATATTTGAGGACTTCAACACTCGTTTATCAGAAATGGGCAGATACAGCAAGCATATCAATGAAGATAGCTAAAATTAATAGCCCCCCTCAAGCAACTGTATATAATTCATACATATAAACTATTTTATCCAGCAAAAGCAGAACACAGATTCTTCTGAAGCTCTAAAAGAATATTCACCAAGATAGATCACATCTTTTATGGTAGATCATTTTAAAAGTAGAAATCATACAATGTTTGCTGTCAAGCCACAATAGAATTAAACTAGAAATCAATAACAGAAAGATAGCTGGAAAATTACAAATATTTAGAGATTAAACAACACATTTCTTAAAAAAATGAGTCAATTAAGGAATATCAAGTGAATTTTAGAAATATTTTTAACTATATGAAAATGAGAATACAACATCAAAAATTTCAGAATGTAGCAAAAGCATTGTTTTAAGAGAAATTTATAGCACTGGGTGTACATAGCACAAAGAAAGACAAAAACAAATAATCTATGCCTCTACCTTAAGAAACTAGAAAAAAAGAAGAGAAAATTAAATCCAGCATAGCAACAAAAAATAATAAAAATTAAAGCAGAAATCAATGAAATTGAAAAGAAGAAATTAATAGAGAAAACCAACAAAACCAAAACCTGGTTCCTTGAAAAGATAAATATAATTGATATGCATTTAGTCAGGCTAAGAATACATGAGAGAAAATAAAGATTACTAACATAAATAAAAAGAGGCCCCACTATGGATCTCATGGATATTAAAAAGATAACAAAGGAATACTACAAATAACATGCCCACAAAGTTGATTACCTAGATGAAATAGAACAAATTCCTGAAAGATTCATTAGTCAAAACTCACACAAAAAGTACCAACATGAATAGACCTGTAACTACTAAAGAATTTAATTAATCACCTCCCCAAATACAAACCATTGAGGCTAAATGAATCCACTGGTGAATTCTACCAAGCATTTGCTGTTGTTAAGTACTGTGGAGTCAGTGTCTGATTCATAGGGACCCTATGTACAACAGGTGAAACACCATTGTCAGTGCTTCTCTGCTATCCATAGGGTTTTCATTTCAATGGATGGTTGTTTTGGGAGTGGGCTGCCAGGTCCTTCTCCCACCAAACACTTATGGGGAAAATTATACCATTTTTCTCCAATCTCTTCCAGAAGATAAAATCAGAAGAAATATTTTCTAATTCATTCTATGAAGCCAGAATTTCTTTAAGACCACAACCAAAGGCATTACAAGAAAATAAATCTACATACCAAAATGTCTTATAAACATAGAGGCAAAACTCTGGAACACATCATTAGCAAACTGAATTCAATCATGTATAAAAAATACATATACTGTGACCAAATGATATTTATCCTAGATATGAAAGGTTCATTCTACTTTCAAAAAGCTAGAGGAAAAAAACACATGATCATATCAATAGATGTAGGAAAAGCATTTGAGGAAATCTAACACTCATACATAATTAAATCTCAGAACACACTGGGAGTAATAGAGAACTTTCTCAACCTAATAAAGCATATCTACAAAACACCTACATCATGGAAAAAACTTAGAAGATTTCTCATAATCACCAGGAAAAAGGCAAATATGTCCCCTCTCATCACCCCTTTTCAATTTTTTTTAAAACTATGCAATAAAATAAGCTAATATAATGACAAGAAAAATAAATAAAAGAGATGCAGTTTGGGAAAGAAAATATAAAACTGCCTTTAGTATAAGATGGCATGTTTCTCTACTTAGAAAATCCAAAAAAGAATACAAACCACAGATTGAGAGAAAGTATTTGCAACAGGAATATCTGAGATAGGATTGCCACTGAAAAAACATAAAGAAGTCTTAAACCCAATAATAAAATATTAACAAACCAAATAAAAAACAGAAAAAAAACACAAAAGATACTTCATCAGAAAAGCTACAGAAATGGCAAAAAAGCATATGAAAATTTGCTCTACATTACATAATTAAGGAGGTGTGAATGAAAACAATAATGGAATACTACTACACCACTTTTAAAATTCAAAAATTGAAAAAATTCCAAAATTTAAAACACCAATGGCAACAAATATGAACCAACAGGAATTCTAATTCATTGATAGTAGATACTGCCACTTTGGAACACAGTAGGACAATTTCTGACAAAGCTAAACAGTCTTATCATTTGATACAGTAAATTCTATGTCCTGGTATTTATTCACATGGATTAAAAACTAAATGTACACAAAATCTCCTGCATGTGAATATATATAGCATCTTTATTCAGAATTTCCAAAACTCAGAAGAACCGAGATATTCTTCAGGAAGTAAGGTGGGTAAATAAACTGTCAAATCCAAACAATGGACTATTATTGATTGCTAAAACAAATGAGCTGCCAAGACAAAGAACATTCTTAAATGTGCATTGCTAAGTGAAAGAAGCCAATCTGAGAAGGCTACAATATGATTTCACCTGTATGAAATTTGGAAAACAAATTAGGTGTAATAAAATGATGGGGTTGGGCACAGAGTGAATAGTCAAAGCACGGGGGATTTTTAGGGAAGTAAAACTCCGCAGTGTGACATTAGAGTTGTGGATACATATTACTAGGATTTAAGTAGAGCAATGTGTCCACTCCAAACTTCAAGTGTTAAGACTTAATGTGATGGTAAGACTCAATGTGATGGTATTTACAAGTAGGACCTTTAAGAGGTAATTAGGTCATGAGGATTTCTCCTGTCATAAATTGTGTTAAGGCCTTTACAAAGGAGGCTTCACACAGCACTGGGTTTTCTTGCCCTTGCACCTTCTTCCAAGTGAGGACAAAGCATTCCTCCCTTATGAAAAATGCAGCAACAAGGTACCATCTTGGAAACAGAGATCAGCCCTCCAGATGACCAAACCTGCAAAGATCTTGATCTTGGACTTCCCAGCCTCCAGAACTCTGAAAAATAAATTTCTGTTCTTTATACATTGCCTCAACTGAAGTATATGGTTATAGTAACACAAATTGTGGACTAAAACACATGGTATTACATATATGTCAAACAGTAGAATATACAGCACAAGAGTGAAATCTAATATAAACCGTAGATTTGGGTGATAATGATGCATCCATTGTAATGAATATGCCACTCTGGAGCAGCATGCTGGTAACTGTGGAGGCCAGGCATATGTTAGAACACTGTTGTTGTTGTTAGGTGCTGTTGAGTAGTGTCCAACTCATAGTGTCCCTCATAGAGTTTTCAATGGCTGATTGTTTCAGGATTACCTTGGGAATGAATTGCCATGTCCGTCTCCCATTTTTGTGGTGCTAAGAATCGAACCCAGAACCTCAGAGACTGCAAAGCAGTGTGCGCTAACAATTGAGCTAAATCTTAGCCCTGTTAGAACATTACATATGTGGGAATTCTCTGATCTTCACACTTACTTATGTTGGGAACTTCAAAGTTCTCAAAAATATATCTTATACTTTTATTATAAAAATACATAAGTAATGCAAAAAACAAAAACAAAATAAAAACAAAGCAATATTTAAAAATAATAAAAATAGAGTTATAGATAGTGTGTTATTTTGTTGTTAGGTGCCATCGTAGGCATTGGTTAAAGAAAAAGAAAGATACAATGATCCTATAAACAGTAGCTGAGCTAAAGGAGATAGACAAAAAGACAACGATAGAAAATACAGCAAATAACCTAAGGGACCTCGATGTCCCATGATTAAAAGAAAATATCCAAATATAGATAGAGGCACAAAAAGGTAAGGACAAGATTAGCTAAAATTTTACCAAAACTAAAAATGTTAACTCATAGATTCAGAAAATTTAAAAACCAAGCATGAGAAATTCAAAGAAAACTAGACCTAAGCACATCATAGTAAAAGGGCAAAGTTGATACATAAACCAACAATTAAATTAAGGGCTCCTATTTGTCAAAAGATGCCAGAAGCAGAGTATCAAAAAGGTAACCCATAGTGCAAAAGAAGAGACAAGCTACAAACAGGATGTCTGCATAAACATATATAAAAGTATGTAGTTCATGAGTTATCAGTAAATGTAAATTGAAATCACCATTAGGTATACTACATTCCCACCAGAATGACTTGTAATTAAAATATATGGTGGCACCAGTGTTTGTGAGGATGTAGAACAACTGTGGTTCTCAAACATTGCAGGTAAAGTGCATAAATCAGCACAACTATTTCTGAAAACTTTTTAGCAGTATCTACATAAAACTGAATATATGTGTATTGATGTGTATTGATGACTCAGAAATCCAACAGAGAAGGATATATAAATCCACCCACTAATACCAAAATGTTTTCGAGGGACACTATTTGCAGTAACCTAGAATGAAAATGAATCAAAAGTCTTCCAACAATAGAATGCATAAATTGTGGCATATTCATACAGTGAAATCCTCTACAACAATGCAAAAAAATTTCATGCAGAAATGTAGATAAACCTCTGATGTCAACATTGAATGAAAAAATCAGATAAAATCTTACAGTTGATTATATATTATATTATTGTTGTTGTTAGGTGCTGTTGAATCAGGTCTGATTCATAGTGACCCTATATACAACAGATAAAACACTCCCTGACATTGTGTCATGACTGGCACTCTGTCAGTGCCTATCTGATATTCATAGAACTTCGAATAGCTGATTGGTTTTTGGGCATGGGCTGCCAGGTCCACCCCCCAAACCAATATTACCTGGCATTTCCAGATGATCTTCCATGCAAGTAATAACCAGGCCCAACCCTGCTTGCCTGCAGCTGTAGCTCTGTGGCATCTGATCCCATCAGATCTCGGAAGCTAAGCAGGGTCAGGCCTGGTTAGTACCTGGATGGGAGACTACCTGGGAACACCAGAAGCTGTAGGCGTGGGAGAAGGACCTGGCAACCCCCTCCCAAAAATTAATCTGGCATTGAAAACCCTATGAACAGCAGAGAAGCACTGACAATAGTGTTTCCCCTGTTGTACAGAGGGTCGCTATGAGTCGGATACTGACTCAAGGGCACCTAACAACAACAACAACAACAACCCTGCTTAGCTTCCAAGATCTGACAGGATCAGATGACAGGGTGGTATGGCTGTAGGTATTATATTATATTATTGTATATTACATATGCACCTTTTCAGTTCTGCAGATGTCAACCTGGGAGGGACATAAGATGGGCCTGAGGAGGGCTTAGTCATGGATAATTCTTGTTTTGGCTGAAGGCTATACAAGAGAACTTACCATGTTAAAATGAATTGAGCTGTATACTTATGATTTATGTACTTTTCTGTAGGCATTTTAGAATTATTTAAATTATATCTTAAAACTCTGGCCTTATAACCAGTACCTTTGTGACCATATTTCATATACAAATAATGGGCATCATTGATTGAGTACTTGCTGCATGCCAGCAACTAATGCTAGCAGTAGTTTCTTTATTACACATTTTCTTAATTCGTTGTTTGAGGTGGAATTGCTACCCTCATTGTGTAGCTGTCAAAGATGTGAAAGCTGTGGCTTGTAGAGGTTAAATGACTTCCTCATGGTCATATAGCTAGAAAATACCTGAACCTGATTTCAAAAGTACACTTTTCTGATCCCAGCATCCAACATACCAGGCCCTGTATGGACCCATGCCTTCAGACTTTTGGAGGCTCCATGCAGAGGAATGGCTGTATTAGTTACATTACATCACTCTGATGAAGTACCTGACAGAAATAACTTAAGAGAGGAAATATTTATTTTGGCACAGGGTTTTAAAGGGTCAGTCCATGGTCACTTGGCCCCATGTGCTTTGATAGGACTTCATGGTGGCAGGAGCATGGGGTAGAAAGAGGTGTTTCACATCATGGCCAACCAGGAAGCAGAGAGGGAGACAGGAAAAGTCCAGGGATAATATACAACCTAGGACTCTACCTCAGGGACCCACTTCCTCCAGTAGGCCCCAACTCCTAAAGTTTCCACAGCCTCCCAGAATAGCACCCCTAGCTGGGGACCAAGCATTCAGAACATCAGCCAGTGGGGGACATTTCGTATTCAATCCACAACAATGGCCTTTCACAACCAAATTACAGTTCTGCAGGATACAGTCATGCTACCCCAACTGTAAAAAGACAGGTGAGTACTTTCTACTTGAATGTCACACATTCCACTCTGCCTACCCTCGCCCTCAGGCTTGCAGTGGCTGGAGCCTCAACCTGGAGAGGTGTCTCACTGCCTTGCCATCTCGTGTCTCCTTCTTATGAACACATAGGTGGGGGTTGCAAGGTGGAAAGAGCAGAAACTTTATTTAAGCTGGTGAATTATTTGGATGACTGTAAGCAAATCACTTAAGTACTCTAAATCTCATTTTCTGCATTTATCAGAAAAAAATTTCCTAATATTCCAGGGGAAGAATGAGTTAATTCTTCTAGGATATAATAGGTATGTAATATAAGTGAGTTTCCATTCTTTCCCCCTACCTTATTATATTAAATTTCTTTAATTGCCCCCCTCACCCTCCCTTGTTCTTTTCTCCACTCTTCTCCACCTTACTCTAGGGTGGAGAACCATCTCACAGGCCTCCCTTATTCTCTGCTCTTGGCCTTGGCAAATTAGCAGGCAAGGATGGGAAACCAATGTAGTCATCTATATATCCCCCCAACTTTCTGCTTGTGGGTCACCAATGAATGGATTATTCTTAGACCCAGGCTGAGCTTCAGTTGGGAAGCCTTCTTATAGTTAGCAGGCATGCTCTCTCCTCTTGCCCTTTGGGGCCTGAAGTGCATGAGTATTTTCAGCCCTAGGCTTTCCAGTCTCCTTTTGATTTCCCTTTGTCTATACATCTTTCCAAATACTCTGTCTCCTTAAATCTCTCCATGTCAGTGTGCCGTCTCTTTCTTACCATGCAGAATCCTTACTGATACAGCAAACCACTCTGTCATTTTCTCCTGAATGTTACGTGCATCATCTATGTGAGATACCTTAGCTTGTCCAAATGACATGTTGCTGAATGAGAAAGATGCAACCACTGTGAGCTTCAGGCCTTAAGTTGAGAGGCAGAAGCTAAAACATAGACATATGCAGAGTAAAGGGAAAATAATCTCGGCACACATATATATTCCTTGTAGTTCCCACTTTATGCATTTTTTTCTAATAAAACACAAGGAAGCCAGGTCCCACCCTCAAAAGCAAAGGGTTGTCACCTTAAGCACTCCAAGTTCTGTTGTTTTACAGAATATATGACCATGAACTTCACCTCTCAAATCATATCCCATAGCCCATTGGTGTCTCCACCTGCTTTGGAGATGCTGTCCCCACTCCCAGCTGCTGCTTCTCATCTACATTCCATCATGAGCATGCCTGGAAAATGAGGGAGCATTGACTGGTCAGCCCACAATCAGATCATCCCTCTCCAGTTAGCCAGGCTATTTTTCCCTTTGCTTTCTGGGAATAGTCAGAATCATTACCTGAGCAGGTCTCAGGAAAAGAGGTGAGGACTGCCAGCGCGGTCAGCTCCCAGTAGAACCAGGACTGGGCATAAAGCCAGCATACCAGTTCTGGGAATTGGAATCAATGCTGCTTTCCTCTGTACTGGTAGAAAATTCTGCCTTCTGCCAAAGCTAAAAGGAAGTAGTCTGTGTGTGAATGCCATGGGTGAGATGGTTGGGTAAGCTCAAAGCCTGAGCAGTTTACCCCAGAGACAGGATACTGGAGGTGTATAAATAACCGCAAGTGCTGCCGTTTATGAGCATTTGTTTGTAAAGGCACTTTGCCTACATTTTTACTGATCCTCAAAACAGCTCAGGCCTGAGGACCCATTCTACCACAGAACAGAGGCTCAGAAGTGATAATGATGGGTCTAAGGATGCCTGTATAGTGAGTGACAGAGACCTGATTTGAAAGTAGATCTCTCTGGCCTCAGTGTGACTTACTGAATGAACACAAGTCCATGTTGCCCTTCCTAAGGGCCCATTTACCTCCACCCCACTGGAGAAAAAAAATAATTTGCTTCCATAAAGCAAAAACAAAAATGGCCATTTGTCAGAATCCAGCTCTGGCCTTGGGATCTGTGTAGATTCCACAAAAGGCTCACCTGTCACAAGAGAGAAGCTTACAAACTGGGAAAACTTCATTCTAGCAAACATGGATGACAGATAGCCATATGAATTCATCCCAGTCACTTCAAATCAAAGATTATATAGCTGTAAGGTCCAGAGAAAAATGCAAAAATCAGGTCTCACTTATTAATATGCAACATTTATCTCCATCTAAGGGCCATGCATCACTTTTCCTGTTCCCTTTGCTTAGAGAGCCAGACCTAGGAAAACAGAGCAAGTGCCCACCATGTTCCAGGCCTTTGGCTAACACTTGCACATGTAAAATAGTACACCAGTTCTGTATTTGGGCTACCTGGGCATCACACCTCTTCTCTATGTGCTATGGTTTGAATATTTGTGTTTGGCTCAATTGGTAGAGTGCTGCTCTGCACGCTCTGAGGACTTGGGTGCAATTCCTAGCACCACAAAAATGGAAGAAGGATGTGGCAATCCTCTCCTGAAACAATCTTGAAACTATTAGTTATTGAAAACCTTGTGAGAGTTGCTACGAGTTAGACTTGACTCAATGGCACCTAACAACAACAAAATTCATATGTCAAAATCCAAACTCCCCCAGGTGATAGTATTGGAGGTAGAGCCACCTAGGTGATTAGGTCATGAATTGGATTACTAGTCTTACAAAAAGAACTCCACAGAGCTCCATGTTCCTGCCACCAAGTGAAGACATATCGAAAAGACAACATCTATGAGCCTGGAAGTGAGCACTCACCAGACACTGTAACAATACCTTGATCACTGAACTCTAAAACTGTGATAAATACAGTTTGGCTATTTTTAAGCCATGCAGTCTATGCTGTAACCACTGAGCTGACTAACACACCATGTAAGCCAATCACTGAACTTCTCTGAGCATCATTTTCCTCGTTAGCAACTGTGTACAATAATAGTAGCATCTAATAAAGTGATACAAGGAAAACTCTAGCACATGGTAAACATGATCATCCAGCTATCACTATGGTTACTAACTATGGAATTCTTACACAAAACAAAGAGATGGGTATTATTGTCATTAATATATGAATAAAACAGTTAGACTCAGTAAAAAAAGAATCTGTTCAACATGTCACCACCAGTAAGTGCCAGAAGTAGGATTATAGTCCTAATCTTGCAATTTTCAGTATCTGTCCCTTTGCTTCATCTTTACCACCTCCTTTTGTACCAGGATAAGGCACCAGAGTGTCCCATGGCTGGTGAATCTTGTGGTTCCTTGTGTATTCTGCTGGTGGGATTTGTCCCCTTCTGGGTCAAAGCCCCAAAGGCACTACCTGTAATGCATTTCCCATACTCCTCTCACACTTCTGCCTATTATTTTGTTCTCAACCTCAGGTGAGTATGAAAATGGGATTACACCTAAACACTAATGCTGGGAGAGTGAAATGCAGAGGTTAACCTGATGGTCCACAATTAAGGGCCATGGCTTAAAAATTTTATAGCAGAGTTTTAAGAATGTGTTGGAAAATATGAACATTCCTGGAAAATGCTCTAAGCAATTTTTCAGACTATTTTACAAGGTTCTTGGCACCTTTGAAGTCTATCTAGGGACTTAAAAGGAGGAATTTCTGCTCTGAGAAAGAATCTTAATTAAATCTCTTTGGAGAACTAGCGAGCCTTAGAGCTTCCCTTGGTCTGGAACATAGTTTACTTTCTGCAGGACAAGAAACTCCTTTAGGAAACAATAAGAGGAGATGCTTTATGGAGGAACTGTCCATCTTTAGGGCAAACTTGTGAGATCTTGATACCCTGTCTGACTGAGGTAGCTTCAGGATAGCTGGTACCTGGCCCAGCTCTACTCTGTGGTTAGGTATGACCCTTTTAACTGACACTAGCCATAGCTAGTGCAAATATCACTGTATTTGTCAAACTTTTCATTACTGAGACAAAATACCTGAGCAAAACAACTTAAAGGAGGAAGGATTTGGCTTATGGTTTCAGAAGTTTTAGTCCATCATGGAAGGGAAAGTGAGGCAGAGCAGAACAGAGCAGCTCACATCATGGTGGCCAGGAAGCAGAGAGAGAAAATGCCTGCTGTTACAGATTTTCTTCTTTTGCCTCCTATATTCCATGTGGACCCCCAGCTTATGGTTTGGTGCTACTCACATTGAAGGCAGGTCTTTCCCCTCTTAATCCTTTCTGGAAATGCCCTCACAAGCAGTCTCAGGAGTGTGCTTAACTAATCTCCTAGATACTTCTCAGGGCTGGGGTTTATCTCAGTTGGTAGAGTGCTGCTCCACACTCTCTGAGGACCCAGTTTCTATCCCCAGTGTCACACAAGATGGAGAAGGATATGGCAATACACTCTCAAGGCAATCCTGAAACAATCAGCCATTGAAAACCCTATGAGGATTGTTGAGTTGGGCCCAACTTGACAGCACCTAACAACAACAACAGATACTTCCCAATCAATCAAGTTGACAATCAAGATTAGCCATCAGAAATCCACCCCTTGTAAACATGACAACCCCCCAAATCTCCTTAAACCATAACATTCCATCTTTGGTGCCCTAAAAGGCTCATGTACATCTCGTAATACAAAGTACATTAAGTGCATCTTTAAGAGTTCCCATAGTCTTAACAGTTCCAGCATTGCTCAAAAGTTCAGTCTCCTCTGAGACTGAAGGTGATGCTTAGCTATGAAGCCCTATAGAATCAAAAACAAATAACATGTCTCCAAGATGCAATGGCACAACATAATCATTTCCCATTTCAAAAAGGAAGAATAAGAGCACAGAAAAGGATAGGGCCAAAGCAAGACAAAAAAACAAGCACGGCAAATGTTAGATCTGATAGCTCCATGACCAGTATCTGGGGCATATGGTAGTATGATGTGTGCCCCAAAGGTCTCAGGTAGCCCTACCCCAAAGCTGTGCTACATGGCCCACATGGCCTCACTTTGGGGCTGGTTCTGCTCACTCCCTATAGTTTTCCCCAGCAGACATTCCACGTTCCTGGCATCTCTAACTTTTTGAGGTCTTCATTGTGTCTTTGGCTTCACCTCCACAACTTAACACACTGCCCCATTAGAGGCTGCCTGCAGGGATCTTAAACCTGCCATACATTGTCTGGTCTTCTAGGCCTTTGTTTGAAATCTCAGAAGATGACTCCATGACCCTATAACTCTTATATTCTGCCTATCTGCAAAACCAGTCTCATGTACATAGCACCAATGTCTGCCCCAGGTTGAGCAAGAGCCAAGTCCGTTGGACTACGAGTGCAGTAGCCTCTCAGTGCTCAGATGGCTATACTCAGGCCATGGCCCTGTGTGAGCACAGAGCTGCAGAACTTTCTTCTCAAAGCAAAATCTCTCAAATGAGTTGAAATCTTTACACCCTTGAGCCTGCAATGGGTAAGGCCCAGCCAATACCTGAGATGCCCTCAAGGTATCTTTCCTATTGTCTCAGTGCAAAGTATTTAGCTTCTTTTTAATGGCCTTAATCTCTTCAGCAGCCACACTTTCCTTGGCACCAACTTTACATACCTTTCTTTTCTGGGCAAATTGCAAGCTTCTCAACCCTTTCTGCTGTGCTTTCTGCTCACAATTCTCAATGAAATCCTTCCTAAAATCAGCTAGCAGTAACCATATGACAGTCTGAATGGTGGGCTACCTTGAAAGCCCTTCTTCCCAATACATTAGTGTGTCACTTTTAAGTTTAGCCTTCCTCAAAGTCTCAGGACCAGGACAAAATATAGACAAGTTCTTTGCCAGCATATAACACAAATGGCCTCTAGTTCAAATCCCAGTAGAGTTCTTGTTTCCATCTGAAACATGAAGACGATCTTTATTGTCCACATTTCTATTTGCATGCTGGTCTTCTGCGCTTCCCCCAGAATTGTCCATTAAGGCCTACTTAAAGCATCTCAGAGTTTCTCTAGCCCATGTCTCCAAATATTTCCAAATTTTGCCCATGAACAGGTTCCAAAGTTTTCTAAACACAGAGTCAAGTAGTCACAGCAACAACTTCACTTCTTTGTTACCAATTTTTTACATTAGTCAGATTTTTCCTCATTTTGACAAAATACCTGACAGAACAACTTAAAGGGAGGAAAGATCTACTTTGGCTCACAGGTTCAGAGTTCCCAGTCTGTCATGACAGAGAGGGCACAGGGGAGTAGAGCACCTCACCTCATAATAGCCAGGCAGAGAGAGAGAAAATACAAAATATGCCTGTGCTAGTGGGCTTTCTCTTTCTTCCCCTGTATTCCATCCAGGCCCCCAGCTTCTGGTGCCACTCACATTCAAGGTAGGCCTTCCCCCCTTAGTTAGTCCTCTCTGGAGCTGCCCTCACAGATACACCAGAAATGTTCTTTACTAATCTCCCAGTTGCTCTTCAGTCTGATCAAGCTGCCAATCAAGATTAACCATCACACTCACCATTAGGCCCTGAAGCCACTGCAAAGAAGGGAGCAAATATGGAGGCTGAGGGGCCTATTGGTGCTGCGGACAGTGCTTTGGGACAGAGAAGATCAGCACAGGTCCACTAGCTGAGGCACAGTGAGCCTGCTGTCTACTGAGGGAGAGCCAGGTCCAACAGTGGGAGCATGCACTGTGGAGTCAAATGGGGAAAGTATGAATGCCAGCACTGTCTTTCCCTGACTCTGGGGCTATGCTTTTATTGAATTTTAATTTCTATATCTATACCTTTTAAATAGGAATTTCTACCTTGTATGGTTGATGTGAGAATAAGAGATGTTTATGTATAAAATGTATAGTACAGCCCTGGAACACAATACCTAATCAATAAATGGTCACTGATATGGATATGGGCTGGAGTTTAGCTCAGATGGTAGAGTGCTGCTCTGTACACTCTGAGGCCCTGGGTTTGATACCTAGCACCACAAAAATGGGAGAAGGACCTGGCAGCCCATTCCTGAAACAATCCCCAAACAATCAATCACTGAAAACCCTATGAATAGCAGAGAAACACTGACATAGTGCCAGACACAAGACAGTGTCAGAGTGTCTTGCTCTGTTGTACATAGGGTCACTACGAGTTGGACCCAACTCCACAGCAGCTAGCAACAGCAACAATATATAATGTATATATATATATATGTATATATATATATATATATATATATATATATATTCATTCATTCATGTATTTTCTAGTGTAGAAACAATTAGGATGTCTTGGAGAATGGTTGGGACATTTTTGCATAGTTCAAGGATTGTGGTTAAAATCAGAATTTCAGAACAAGGAATCAGGAACAAGAAGATTGGGTGTGTACATCAGAATGCCTGGCAGGAGAGAGGCCACTTTACAGAAGGTATGCCTCCTCCTTCGGCAGCTGATTGCAGAGCATTGTTTGGTTGATTGTTGCATTGCAACTAGACAGAGAAGCTGCAAAGCAGTCTCTTTCCTCCCTGAACCCTGTTTCTCAGCTCTCATAAAATATATATATATATATATATATATATATATATATATATATATATACCCTTACTTGCAGGACTCAAATACATTACTATGTGATTGAAACTCTATGTGCGTACACTGAATAGGAGAGTGTGTCTGCATAGAACTGGGTGTTTGCACGTAAGTGTGGCATACATGTGTATGTATCTGTGTGTACTTATTTTGAGTGTCAATATGTCTCAATGTGTCAGTGAATATTTCAGTTTTCTTTGAGCTTAGACACCTGGTTGCCCCTGGCAACTGTATGCTAGAATTTGCCAGCAACTGAGATCCTTTCGAATCACATTTGGTAGCTCATCCCAAGTGATGAAGGCCTATTTGGTGCCTCCTTTTCCAAATCCTGGTCATTGCTTTTGCAAACTTCCATAGGTAGGGTTTTTCTTGCTCCAGAGATTCCTGTTGTCTCTAGAGATCAGCACTTTGTGTTCAGACATGACAGAATGAAAGCTGTGGGGGCTGGGGATGATCAGACAGTATTGACAATTATCCCTTTTGTAGGTAGTAACTATTAGCTCACCTGATGTATCTGGAATATGTGCATTTCTCTCATAAATAATCTCTTCTGATGAAAATACTACTGAGAGAAAAAATAAGACAATGATTAAAGTTACTGGTGATAGAAAAAGTTATCTAGAGTTTCTTCATATGAAGGGTGAGAACAAGAATCAATCATTAAAAATGGCTAATGGAGCCAGACATGGTGACTCACATCTATAATCCCAGAGACTCAGGAGGCAGAGGCAGGAGGATTACAAGTTCAAAACTAGAGGCAGTCTGTGTAATTTAGCAAGACCCTGTCTCAAAATAAATAGTAAAAAAAAACGAACTAGGGGTATAGCTCAGTGATACCGCACTTGCAAAACAAATAAGCACAAGTCCCTAGGTTCAACCTCCGAGTACCACACACAAAAAAGAAAGAAAATCTAACTAATGGCATGAAATAAAACAATTTTTCGATATTTTCAAAATGTTACATTAGTAACAGAAACACTGTGACTATAACAAGTAAAGTTTAGCTAAAAATTTTCCAGCTTTTATTTAGTCTTGTATTGCAAAGGATAAGAGCATGATACAAGTCTTTAAGACACAGATGCTAATTCACGAGCTGGTACTAATGGGAAAGAAATTGTACTGTAAATGAAGGCAGAGACACATGGTTAATGAGCCCCTTAGCCTTGGAAGCAGAAGGTCACATAGAGACCCAAGTTATCCATTATATATTTTCTATATCTATTATTAAAAGAAATATTTAATTATATTTAAAATATAATTGTAAAATTTGATAATATTTCTACCGTATATTATTAAGCCAACTTTTAAATGAGAAAACATGGACCATAGGAAGTAAATATTTCATCACATCATCATGGCCTTTAGACTTAATGGTCTTTTCTTTGTATATCCTTGCTCCTCTTCAGAGGAGCTTGAAAAGATAAAAATTAGATATGTAATTAGTTTTGCCTTGACATGATTTGTGGTATATAGAGTTTAGGAGCTGGGGGCTTGGGTGTGGCTCAGTGGTCAAGTGCATTTTACAACATGCATGAGGCCCTGGGTCCAACACTCAATACAAAAACAGAGAGAGAGAGAAAGAGAAGAGGAGATGAGAGAAGAGAGGAGAGGAGAGGAGAGGAGAGAAAAGAGAAGAGAAGAGAAGAGAGGAATAGAAAAAAGAAAAAAGAAAAAAAACCAAAAAGAAAAGAAAGGAGCTGGGCTGGGGTTTCTTAAGAAAACAGAGCCCTTTCAGGATGCCTCCTGTCTTGCTCTATTTCTCTGTCCAGAAAATCTGGGCTGGTCTCTCCCCTACTCCTTCCTCCAACCTGAGGAACCTGCCTCCCACATTGGAGAAGCCCATCACTGTCCCAGAGGTGGAAGAAAAAGGGCCTCCTTTTGATTCCTAGAAGTTGAAATATTTGAGAACCAACCTTCTAAGATCACACTGATTCATT